>JACFYI010000797.1:122861-133271 GCA_014898755.1 Handroanthus guayacan
CAAATTAATTTACGTCAATTGTGAAATCAATCCAAAAATTATTATAGAGATTTTTTTATAATTTATAGAATATGTATAGGATTCCAAGACTAGGTATGGTAATGGAAAGAATGGAGTCATGATAAGTTTCAGACACATCTCCATCCAGAATCAAATGCGTCTCGTCCCAACCCAATGGGTTATTCACCAGACCTTGAAACCCAGATCAATATATCTATTAACATGATTTTTTACATGATTTTTGCATATCAAGAGGAGAAAATAGAATCCCAAACCACAATCTACCCATTTTTCAAATTCAAACAAATAATTTTTGGTTAATAGTATTACATACTCCACCGAATAAATTTTTATTCAAGTCTTTCATATGTGAAAAAAAGAAAGGAACCTCTCCGAATATCCGAAAGTTTTTGACTTTCTGCTCCTAAGCCCCAAGAGCTCGCTTACTATGAGTTATTGTGTTGGATTGATAAATTTGTTTGACCCAATGTATAATTTACTTTGATGAATTCAAATTTTTGTATTGCCCGTGAAATTGGTGTGGCCCAGTACCGAAACGTGACTTTTCTTGATAATTAATCAAGGCGGTGGAGATATGATAAAACAATCAAGCCCAGACTCAATTTTCATTAGTGAAAAGTTGTCCAAATTATCCCCACTCACTAGAAAACTCTATTCCCAAAGCTGCTCTCTTTCTTTCTTTTTGTTCTTTCCTGATTTCTTTCTTTCTTTCTTTTTTTTTTTTTTTCATTCGTTTATCAATCACAGGAAGCCATTTAAGTTTCATAGGTGAGAACATTATCTTTCTGCTTGCTTACAGAGCCCATCTCTCTCTCTCTCTCTCTCTCTCAAATTTGATCCTCAAGGAAGAAGAAAGAATGAAAAATAGCCAAAACAACGAACCCGGAAAATGAATTTGTAGCAAAAAGCTATCTTTTCCCACGGGAATAGTGATGAAAAATGGCACTCAGATTTGGGGATTTCTAAAAATCTGGAGAAAAATGGGTTTTTAAAAAGGATTTTAGGGGGAAGAAAAGAGGATTTTATTTATTGAAAAAAAAAAGGATTTTAGAAATTTATCAAAGAAGAGGAGGAGGAGGAGGCCAAAGAAGAGAAGAAGAAGAAATGTGATGTTTTATTTTGAGAATTTTCTTTTCCCTTTTCCTCTTTTGGTTTATGTAGAAGGGTTGAAAAAAAAAATTTACATTTAGTGCTATTATTTAATCAATTTTATCTAATCGCATCCCTTAATAATCATTCAGAGTAAATACAATATTATCATTATAGAATAATCTTATCCCATATTTAATCACACATTTTACCTATCACATATTAATCCCATCCATAAAAGCAAATGAGCCCCAAAGGTATAACTTTCAAACCATATTCTAGATTTGAATACAATGTCCTGTAACTAAGATATATGTGGGGTGAGTCTAGATCAAGCCTAGAGGTACACTTGTTGCCCGCCTCAGACCCATTCGAGATCTAAACATTCATATCCATTACCCATTTTGAAACCCATTTAATTGACATAGACCGCCCCAAGTAGACAGACTCTGGATCTAGACCCCGCTCAACCTGAAGCTGTTACCATCCCTATCAAAAATGCGTCTTCCAAGTAATGACATTGCCAAATTAGTGAACAGTAAGAGAGAATTATAATCATAATGTTCATTGTCATCAATCATTTGGCTTGGCTACAGCTCTCGTTTGCTGATTCTAGATATGAGTAGAACTCATGGACCAAAAGAACGCATCACCAGTTGCCCAGTGACCTAGTGGTACCTGCCACGGCACAGGCTTCCTTTAAGAAAAAACGAGAATGTAAGGACCGGGACAAGTTCTATTTACCAAGTGCCTTAACACGTGCAGCAGTTTTCTATGTACAGAAATTTCAATCCTTGGAATATATTTGCTGATGGTATGCGGATAGCTCGAATCTAATCGGACACAGGTGGTTCACTACTCACTTCAAGCTTGCTCCATTAGTGACTAGTGAGTAATCCTTGGCTGCAAACCTTTATATGATCCAGAAGCCTGGCTCCCTCAGCTCCAGACAGACAGTAGTCTTCAAGAACAATAACTAATCACCCAATTCCTCAACATATATAGGGCAGGTGAGTCCATGTTAAGGCATTAAGATATGATATCAAGGACAATTATGACACCCTTTCACTAAATGAGAGAGTTAGGAACAGCTGATCAACCATATCTGAATGCAAGTATTTCAAGGTTTCAGATTGAGTTTTAATCCAGACTAACAAACTTATACCTGTTTCATAAATCAAACAGGCAAACATTCCTTTTCACCTTAACAGAAAACAAAAAATGATGAACATCCAAATCATTGTACCAATACATAATCACATAGCATAGCCACATAGCATAGCGAAGTTTCACTCTCAACTGCCACTGACTCCTGTAGTCAACCACACAAATGTTTTGCTTGACTACCAATAACCAAAAATGTGAAATGACACATTGCAATCAGCAGACATGCAATTACCCAACTTCAAACACAATGTGAGTTTTCTTTTCTTTTTCTTTTGAATCAGTCCCTTCACGTGTACCTACTGAAACCCCACATAGCTGCAACTGTTATGAGGGAGTCCACAAACATTAAGGTGCAGGGAGCATCATTCCATGTACCTAATACAATTTGTTTACCATTGGTCACTTGTGATTTTACCACCCAAAAAGAAATAGAGGGAAAAAAAAAAGGGACCAAGCAACACAGATACTCTGGAGAAATTCTTTGATTTAATTAGCAGGGGAACTGCTGCAAGAATTCGAGGTTGGATGCGAAATGACAACTAACATACATTTAGGCAAAATAGATAATCCTTCCTACTTAATTAATGAAATCAGACGGCTTTCTTGTATCTCCTACCCATACAACAGAACTGCTCAAGAAGTCAGAGAATACTATGGGATTTACATTATCAAAATACTAGGTCCAGATCAAACGTCATCATACCTTTCAATAGCAGGACAGGATCCAATTTGCAATAGAAGAGAACTGGAAAAATGCAAATCAGGACCGTAGTGAACATAATCAAAATCAAAATCAAATTGAGCATAGAAATCATTCGTTAATAATGCTCTTCCTCCCGTGTTAGCAACAACAGTAACATTGAACAAACGACGTATTATATCACATAGATCGTCCAAAGAAAATTGTGAATTATATAGATCCAACAACAGTTACAAAACATTGACATCTTCTACTCAAGAGAAACAATGTGTATAATATATTCATTTTAGCTAATGGCATAGAATATTATTGTATCAGTCACCTGATTAGGACAACCTCTTCTAATAAATCTAAAAAAGATTGATTGAATTCATCCATTATCAAGCCCTTGCAGCCACAGGTGGCTGAGAAATGGCTGGCGCGCCATTGGTGAAGAAAGAGAGGAAGCCTGAAACGCCTCCTTGCTGCTCCTGTTCATCAAGGAATAGATCTTCGGGAGTCCTGAAAGCACCGTGCAAACACACAATGCCCGCCCCCACCATTAGGGCGGAGACGAGAACGGATCCGACGCTGGTGAGGAAGATGACAACAACTGTTGAGACAATTAAGAAGAGGAGGGTCTCGCGATCGGAGAATTGGCGACCAAATACGGTAACGGGAGGATCAGAGGACTGGCGGAAGAGGTAGAGGAATAGCCAGGAAGCAAGGAGACCAGCAAGAAGGATCAGGGAGAAGGGATTCGTTAAAAGAGAAACGGCAAGGACAGAGATTATGACAACGAGGTAATTGATGCGAAAATAGTTATAGTTCTTGCGGAAACGGAGGGTGGCTTCGGAGAGGGATTCAGGCTTGGAGAAAGCGGAGCGGTCAAGGAGCTCAGACCAGGGCCGGCGGTTGGAAAGGCCAGAGCGCACGGTATTGGAGATGCCAGAGAAAAATGCGCGGACGGCGGAATTGGAGGGGGAATTAGATAATTGTTGGCCGTCCGTGGCAGTGCCGGCGGTGGTGGTGTTGGGGGCGGGTTGCGAGTTGGAGATTGGGAGGATTGCCGGGGAGGAATTTGCTGCCATTTTTTCAGGCGATTGAGTTGAATATGGGCCGATTCTGCCGAGTGAAACGAAAGTTTATTAATAGAGAACGTTCTTTATACGGTATTTGAACTCGTTTTGCTTAGCAAATAAGGTATGGGAATAGGATCAAGGAAATTGTGTCGGTGGATCCATGGAAGCGGGTGGATGCTCCGATTTCGATGAATTGTTACTGTTTCCTTTCTATTTTTGTTCCTTTTTCAGGGAAGTAAATAATAGCCAAACGCGTTATTGATGTAACATCTATGGCGACTAAATTATTGAAATAATTAACAATGTTTTAGTCATTGTCATTTGTTAATAAATAATTAATTAAAATAAAAAAACAATCGTAGATCAGACTATACGAAGCTAATAACATCACATTTCATTTATACTGAATTTCTGATTGCACTGCTCAACTGATGTCAATGTGATAGAATTCGAATAGAACTTGTCAAATCTGCTATCTTTCCTTCCCTACCGAGGAACAATCATCTAAAAGTAGTAGGTTAAAATAGTTAAACAACGAGGGATTATCACAGAAACTTAAAATCATAAAATTACTTTGTTCACTTAAAAGAAAAATTATAAAGTTTTATTAAAATCATAAAATTACCAAGTTTCATTAATAATTCGGTAATCAGATTCATGTTGAGACTTGAGAGTTGGTGTTCGGTCTCTCTCCCTCCATCATTCGAATGGACTAGTAGGTAACAAAGACTGCCACCTTTGACAAGGACGAGAAAACATGCATGCCTAGTCTAAGGCATTCTCAGTTGGAAACAAATATTCTCATTTCTCAGGTTAATTGTTACGGAAAAAGATCAATAATTGAAGCACGTTTCAAGAATCAAACCACATGGTGACATTCGATAAGCACACACATTATATAAAAACTAATAAACGCATCAAGTTTGGCAAGGTTATCCATGATCCATGATAAAAGGACACAAGCAACGTATGATGTCCAAGTGGGTTAATCAGAACCCATATACATGAGATGCTGTCATCAATAGTTGCTTCCGTGTGCACATTTATGGAAGAGACAAGATGTTAAACTCAGAGGTAAGAGACCTAGAAGGTTGATCCATTCCATCCTAAGTTGGAACCCTGCAGAGAGAAAGTTGATATAATGAAGCAAGACAGAATGCATATTTAAGATGTTTTTGGATCCTCTATTCCAGTTCTTGTCTCATATCCTATTCCATTTTTGTATGCATACCAATGACCCAAATTGTACAGCATCCAAAACCCTGTGGTTTTATAATAAAATATTTGATACACTTGGCATGCATTCTTCAATGGAACAAGAGATTAAACACATATTGGAATAGAGGATCCCACCTGATTTAAGACAAAGATCAAACTATAATATGCAATTCAGGCACACACACAACAGTACTGATAAGCTCCAATCTCAGCTCTAAATACAGAAAGTTCATTTACATGATCTAGGACTGGTGTAAAGCATGCAGACATTGTGCATATTCTTGGATCTGAGAGGCCTAAACAAGCAGCAGGAATGCAATGAGAAGACACTAGAGCATGGCAAAGACCATTCTAAAAAACATGCTGAAAAATTCAAATTCCTTGCCTTTGTGTCATAAAATTTGAGGTAGAACCGCGACTTTGGTACAGAAAGCTTAGTCTCGAGTATGCTGGCAATAGCACCACTCAGCTTCTTGTTGACATCAGGGTTAAGACCTCCAATTGAAACAAGCTCTCCATAAGCAGCAGGCTGCTCTGTCCCTCCAAATGCCATGGGTACTGAACCCTTCAACACAATCATCACGTACTGCATTGAACAGATGCAAGTGAGGATTAGTTGCCTCAAATTTACCAGAAAAACAAGATGCTAGATTTCTTTTAAGGATGAATGTGTATGAGATATAATGAAGTAGAACAAATGACAGCTGTAAATAGTAGCAAGCCATCCAGTTCGACCCAAAGGCGAAAATCCATTCTCAAAATATAAAACACAAAAGTCCTCCCTAATTTCAGTTAACAATTGTTCCAAAATAACAGGAGAAGAGGATGAAGCATAGATACTCCCCAGATGCAGATTAAGGCACCAAAGCCCCAACACCATGCAAAGTAGATGATATAATTTGCGCCCACTCTCTAGTTTGTAATGCACTTGTGGCACGTAAAGGAGCATATCTAAAAGGCGATCGGATATTTTACATGAATTGACAGCCATTTTCACATAAATTCAATCTTTTCTGGCCAACAAACCGGTGACCGGCTACAAAATTTTACAAAATCCAAGTAACATCAGAAAGCAGGCTTCAAATTTCCACCAAAACCAGTGCCACTTAACTGAAAATTAAGCACAAACTATCAGAAAAAACGCAAAAGGATAGAACACAGTTTCCCCAGCACAATTCCATTAGAATCATCCAAATATAAAAGAAAAGATCAAAAAAATAAATAAATAAATAAATAAAGTAGTAGTGAACGATACATACAGCCTCGGGTTTGCCGATCAGCTTGGCGACGGTGGAGGATGCTTCGGAGAGGATGGAGGAGGTGTCTAGGCCCTCCAAGCTCACGTTAGTCGACAGGTTCAAACACGGCATCGTTTTGCAAAATACTTGCTTCCCCACTTCTGGCTCTGCACCTAAATTTTGATCTAATGACAGAGTCGGGGCTTGGGAATATTATGGTGGTCCATCCCTTGCAAGTCTTTTACCAAAAATGCCCTTTCCTTGAAAAGGCAATGCAGTGTCCTTTATAACCCTTTTCCTTCTCGTCATGTTGAATTTATTTGGCAAGTTAAATGCACTTAAATTTTTCCGTCCCGATTCAAACTAATCTTGTTCTAATTCTACATGAACTTTATAAATTCTAATTTAATTGTTAACGTTATATATGAATTATGGAATTACAAGACGCTTTTTATATTTATCAAATGTTTGATAGACAAGATTGTTATTGATATTACGATATCTTGTAATTTTATCCAAACTTCAAAGTTTGATAAACAGGAATATTTGTGCATCTACACAGGAATGTAAGAGGGATAAATTGATAAATTAAACATGAGACATTCTTTTCATTTCTTGAGCGAAATTGATAACCGCACCTCTAAAGCTGCCAATTAGAATCTGGTTTAATAACATTAATAGTGTGGACTTGGCACGGCTTCCTACCATAATCTCTACTTTCAATGGCTATGTTAAGGCTCTGTTATTACTAAGTAAAATATTGTTCTTAAAAGAAAAAATTTAAAAAGAGAGAGAAAAGAGAGAATATTACACCCCTCAAGCTATAACGATTTATTATTTAGATTGACCAAAAAAAAGAATAACATTACAATCTTGAGCATTTTCGAGCCATTGTCGCATCAAAAACCTTCAAAACAAATCTAGTTGTCGGAATAGACATTTTGTGCTGTAAAATTGAACCTATCTTGGCAATCAGTTTTCTTTTTACATCAGAGTTGATGCCTCCCATCGATA
This sequence comes from Handroanthus guayacan, assembly GCA_014898755.1. Classification (NCBI taxonomy): domain Eukaryota; kingdom Viridiplantae; phylum Streptophyta; class Magnoliopsida; order Lamiales; family Bignoniaceae; genus Handroanthus; species Handroanthus guayacan. The sequence goes on from JACFYI010000797.1 coordinate 130,370, forward strand.
CAATTTCAGCCAATGCAGCTGGTTCTTTACTACCTCCAAATGTTAGCTCCATGGATCCTTTCAATAGAATCATCACAAACTGTAACAGACACATTAATTTTACCAAAAAATAGAAAGTCAAAATTCATTTAAAATAATTAAAACTTAAAATTAACAAAATACACATTTTGTCACTGGTAAGAGATGGGGAGAAGGAAAAGTTTCACAAGTTGTGTTCAAAAAAGTTTTTATTTTGTTCAGAAGTGAATTATAGAGAAAGCCAAGAATGTTCGAAAGTAAATATTTCTTTTTACATACATTTTCAGGCTTCCCGACGATTTGAGAAACAGCTTTTGTGAGCTCAGAAAATATGGAATCCTTATCGAGTAAACTATCAAGGTTGACGTTGGTCGAAATATCAAGACAAGGCATCTTCTTCTTCTCTCTCGAGCTTCTTCTTGTTTCTAATGTGTTTTGGGAATTCAATTTGTGCATGCGTTGATGAGTATTTATAGATGGGAATGAGATTCAATTGAGTAATTTGAAAGAATAATATAGACGCGTCTCCATTACTTGCTATTTGTCACATCATAGTTATATACATTATGAAATGTCAAATTGCGGGTATTATATATATATATATATATATATATTGTGAGTGTGTGTATATATATATTTTTCATTTGTATAACATGTGCAGTTGACCCATCCTTTGAAAGAATTGGAGCCATATTAATACGCGGAGTAATAGACAAAGATATTAAGTTGATTAGACTAATCGAATAAAGGTTCTGATAGGTTGGCTTTATCAAATTGAATTCTAATTCTATCCCACGTGTAATTTTGAAATTAGTTTTTTCAAAAGAAGAGAAAAATATATTATCCTTACTATTACCAAAAGAATTAATTATCATATCGCCAAAAGAATTAATAATCTAGAAACTTATGAATGCATATTTCAATTTTCGCAAGATTAAATTTTCAAAGATATTTTCGTAACTTTACATATTTATAGTAGTAACATTCCATGATGATTGATTACATCCAGATTCTAGCATTCATCTCAGTAAAGGTTTTACGGTTGACTTTAAATATAAAAGTAAGCTTATTCCAACGTTGAATCTTAGAAAGCAAACAACAAAAAACCGCACATTTTATGGAGTTTAAATGTGACTTTTTGAAGAAGTTTACAACTACAAAACTTTTCCAAGAAAATATTCATTAGATCACCTTAATCCCCTCCAAAAACAACAGCTGAGGCAAAACAACTTTCATTAGACTGGAGCACTTTAGTCCCCTCCAAAAACAACAGCCGAGGCAAAACACCTTTTTCCTACAGCCTTCAACTTTGTTGCTCGCCAACCTTGACCTTCCTTGTAACATTCAACCTGTTATTGCATCAGAAAAAACAACAGTGAGTTAGCGAAGTTGAATTTACAACAACATCGGAAGAAAGTTGTCAGGACGAAGCTGATTAATCTTTTACCATGTCCACGATGTCCTCATTAGTTTTAACCCCTCCAATAACGTAAATAGATTCCTTAAAACCAGCAGCAGCTAGATATCCCCTGCCTTCATTCATAGGCTCCCCAGGCATCCATGTTCCAACACGAGGATCGTATATCTCAACATTGGGTACCATCGATGTTCCATCATAACCACCAAGGGCATATCTGCGAAAAAAAGTACTCCATCGTATCTCGAGTGCCAAAATTAAACAAGTGGAAATGGGACTGTAAGCAGGTAGACACTAATTAATCAAACTGAAAAGAACTTACAACTTCTCGTTCATTGCTACCAGCGAATGGCAACCTCTCTTTGCATTCATGCTCCCAATATTGCTCCAGGAATGTTCTCTGGGGTCGAACCTTTCAGCAGACCTAGATTAACGGAAAACCAGATTAAAGCTACTTAAGAAGATGAAGTGAAAAGGTATCACGGTTCATGTGGAGACCATTTCATCTTTCTCGAGCTACTTATGTTACGTCGTAGCCTATATTTTCAACAATTCTTTTACAAAATTAACAACCAAAAGAAAACCCAAACCAAAGCCCACATTGTGACATCCCTTTTAATCGTAAGAACTTACTTCAAATAGTCACTTCCATCATATCCACCAACAGCATAGAGTGTGCCATTGAGTTCCACAGCAGCAAGAGCAAATCGCTGTTGAGAGAGACAGATGGCGAGAGATGAGAATAAGATCTAATAACTATTAGAGTCTTTAAGAGTCCTAATCAGATAGATCAAATAGCCATAATGATTTGATTTCATCGAAATAGCAAAATAAACAAAAAAAACTATCGCCTATTTTATTCAAAAAGTACTGTTTATTTGCCATCACATCAGTTTCCAATTCATGAAAGACGAACTTAAAAAAATGCAAGAAATGGTATAGGCTACCTTGTGTAGCATTGAGCGTGCAGAAATCCATCGTCCGACATATGGGTCGTACATTTCTACCTCTGAGAAGCATTCAACCCCATTTCCACCACCAACAGCAAAAATTTTACCATTTAAAGCAGCACCAGCTAAGCTGCCCTTTTCTTTGTTCAGGGAAGGACGCAGGGTCCATTCATTGTTTACAGTGTTATAAGACTCAACTTCACATAAATAGAAACCAAGTGTTAATAAATATATGTACATATATATATATATAGATCTGCATGAGAAAGAGGGACTGGGGGGAAGAGAGAAAGGGAGACACCGAGAATACCTGTATCATACCATGTAGAAGCAGTTCCACCGCCAAATACATAAAGTTCTCCATTAAATCTTGCAACCGAGGCATATGATCGAACAGAAGACATTGGCTTAAGAGATCTTAAGACATCATGTGAAGGTAAGAAAGAATGTAATGCTGATGACCACAATACTCCATCATATCCTCCCACTATTAATATTGACTCATTAAGATTCAAGC
>JACFYI010000797.1:133371-149627 GCA_014898755.1 Handroanthus guayacan
ACGCAATGAAACCAAAAGATCCAAAAAACAAAAAATAATCATTACTACACAAAGAAGATTCGACCATGTGGTGCATCGTGCTGAGGATTATTGAGCAATCCAAAACAGTAACTGGTTGCAGAATTTATATACGATGTCAGTGAGAGGAAAGGCCCAGGACAATTGTCATTAAGAAGAGCTTTAACATTCCTTTAAAGCAAAAACACCTTCTGCCTGCACAAAGCAGCTATACAGAAAAAATGTTGTGGCTTTGTTCATAACCACCTCCTTGTAGCATGTATTGCAATTTATCTTTGTTTTGTGTGTGTGATGGGTTTAAATTAACAACAACATCTCAACTTCAAAATAAGGATAAGTCTCTAAATGATCTCTATTTCTATAATCAGACTTTTGAAGTATGTCCCATCTTATCATATTGCTTGTTCATATTCGTACTCACCAAGATAGCCAACTGCAAAAGTATTCAAATAGAGAACAAGCTAAATGGATCGTGAAGACAAGTTTACTGAAAGAGAAAGATTACCAGCTTCTCTTCCAAACTTTCTGTCTTTTGAATTTGCTCTTGTTTAAAGGCCTTCAGCTCTTCGATTTCCCTGTGTAACTGCATTCACCCACAATATAGAGATAAGCTTTGTGAATAATGCATGTCCAGACTATGTAGCTCTCCTTTAAAACTAATGGTCACATTTCATTTTCTAATAGTACTACTTCAGTATTGAGCCCATTTGGAGTGAACTAGAACAGCACCTAGAGTCAAGAAATGCATAGTTTGGGCAACTATGACCTTCTTTCCTATATCAATTGTGGATGCAGTCAGATGACTGGGCATGTTGGCAATGCAGATAGCTGATGCATAATTAGGATTAAAAAATCGTCAAAAATAATATTAAGCTTGTGAGCAAGCTAAACAGTACATCTAGCTCCAACTAGCTCAAATTCAAACCAAGTCAAGTCTAGAATGAACTGAGCATGAAAGGCACACAAAGACATGCAACTTGCTAGTTTCCTTTTGTATGCAAGTACCAGATGTGGAAACAAGTACCTGTGCTATAGTAGCGGGATAATCAGGTGAATCAAAAGAACTTCCACCATTCCTCTTCTCTAAAGTCATCAGATCATCATCATCATTTTCATGCTTCAAGTCCATGACACTCCTTGCAGGTTCTAAGACATGTTCTGTTATATTTGCATTTCGAAAGTCACCATTGAGAGCCAGTTCTTTCAACTTCTCATAGATTAAGTCCTTTTCAATTTCTATCATTTGGTTGCATAATGATGAATCCACCAATTGGTTGTTTCCATCTAAACAGACAGAATCATCTGAGGTAGCTGATGTTCCAATAGAATCATGGGACTCAGCAAAATCATCTTTAAAAGGTGGCAGCTCAGAAGCTCCATTTTCCTCTGTCTTCTTGTTTGAGGGAAACCTTTGTATTATTGTACGCAGTGCTGGGGGATGCTGGGGTACAAAGGGCCTTGAAGCAACTGCTAAGGAGGAGAGTTTGGACATCAGCTTGCTTGCTTGAGCATGGTCCAACTCAAACCAGAAATGAGTTTGACTGTAATAGTTGTCAATAATTATTGGCTTAAACTGATATTCGGCAAGGGCTTGGCATTTGAGGCGGAGACGTATTTGGACCTGAATACAGATTTAGAAAAACATTATGTATTTCACCTTTCCTTGAAGAGGAGAGAAGGCAAACATGTTAAAGAATTTGATTAAAGCAATAACAACTGACTAACTGACAAGGTATCCATATAATACCTGGGCTGGATACTTTGTTCTTTTTGAACCGTCTGTTGTCCAAGCATATGAATCAATATTCATTTGCCCTGAGCTAGCAGCTTCATAGATGCCATGAAGTTTTCTTTCACTGTAATCGAACAAAAATAGTGGCAAACCCGCCTCAATGTTCTTTACATATGAAAAGTGCTGTGCCGGCAGGCCTGTCAACCATTGAAACAGAGATTAATCTATAGATAGAATAAGTCTAAACCCAAATTTATCACCAGATTAGTCAAAGATATCAAATTATTGATTGAAGACAATATTCTACAGTTCAGTATTCACGAAATTCACATCAACGAAGGTCTATGAAAAATAGAGATTACAACTCATATGACTAACCAAAGAGTTGTCTGGCATGACATTCTTTCATAGTGCTCGTAGTACAACCAAATATGACACCTCCAAGTTGATTCCTAGTCAAATTTCTTGCCCATGCCATATTAGATGCCAACCATCGTGAAGGATAAGTTTCACTCTGATAAAAGGTCTGTGTGTTCCTCCCAGTTCCCATTCTGCGAAGGCAATTGGATGAAAATACTTATGAACCAGATCATAAATCAAACTGAAACTGGAAGTTAGTTACTGATGCAATAAAACTATTTTTATCTGATGCATGTGACGAAAAGATCAATAAATTAATATGTAATTAGCTGAACTACTTATGGGTAAAATCTTGGGAAGTGGAGAGTAATCTCTTAGAATGTGCAAATATATTATGAACTCAATGCTTCGATCCAATTCCAAATTGAGATGGTTTAAAAGTCCATAACAAGAAATGGAAAAGAAAGAGATTCAACCTTAAGCAATCTTAAGATGTTTTAATCTCTATCTGCACCTTGCTTCTTATTCAAAAGAATAAGCCGCAGCAGTTAATCTGGCTGCTCAAGAAGTGCATGTATTAAAGTCTGTAAGAGAAAAGTGAAAATCAAACAAGGCCCCTTTCGAGGCATAATAGCTAAATCTACCAGTCACAACTCTAATTAAAATCACCCCAAAAAAGTATATAGTCTGTTACCGATATTTCTTTGTTCAAACAAAACCGCATTTCTCTCTAGAGTAGATCCCTTAAAGAAATCAATTATAATGAAAGAACACCCAAGCCTTCGTAGATATATCTCAAGTTTTGCTTTGAGAATAAAGTTGATTCACAAACATGATGCATACATTATTACAGTAAGGGGGGGAAAACGCACACAAAGAATTCCCACCATCCTACCCTTAACTTACAAAATAAAAGAAGAATTCCACCATCCTAACAAAAATTAAGGCATTACCCAACATATCGAGAATCTCACGCAAACTGTCTGTGATCATAATAAAGATCGCCATTACTTGACACTTTTTTTGCAGAACGATGGCACAATGTGAACGATAACATAACGAAATAAATTCAAAGAACAAGATAAAAATCCATTCCAGCTTGAAGAAACTGAATAAGCCCAAAAACCCATTTGTCGAAATTTATATCAGAACTTATCTTCGCACAAAAAGGAAATAAAATCTTTGCTCTTTTTCGAACAAGGACAAAATATCTTGATACGAAATGGCATAGCGACACAAAACCCAGTTCAATAGCTCAATAAAGCAACCACTGATATACCATCAAAATGAGCAAGCTAAAAACGCAATCAATCAACGATCTCGAATAATCAAATACACACATTGTTCATGTATACACATTCGGTGCGAGTGGCGACATACTTGTCATGCAAAAATGGCGGATTTGTTAAGGAAACAACTTTCAGTAAAGGAACGCGAAGAGAACTAACCAAATAGTACTTTTGAGGCAGAAAGGCGCTAAAAGGAACCGATTAGACCAGGAGACATTTTCTTTTTATGCAAAAGGCGGTATCATGCATTTGTTTATTTATGGTGGTTTTTGTGGAGAAAATAATACAAAATGATATTTTGCGGGCTTTTCATTCGAAAACCATCTGTGGGAGTAAATGAGCAAAAAATAAAGTACTGAACAATAGATATTAATTTACTTATTCAAAAAAAAAATAGAGATTAATTATTATTTTAAAGATATAATTATCAAAATCAATCAATTAAAATTATTCAATCTAATAAATAGTATTTATGGAATACGCATGGATATTTTCTTTTGAACTTTGTTTCACTGGTGAATATATTTTCCACGAGCATATCTATATATTTTTATATATAATATATGTATGTATACACATTGCAACTATGTAGAATATAATATAAAAGAATCCAATGTTTTTAATTTAATTATTTTAATAATTTCAACTGAAAAACAATTTTTGCATGCTTAGATATCAAAATGAATGAGCAAACAAAAAAGGGTCAAAGATTCTATTCAAGCAACTCATTAAAAACTTCAACATATATTTTGGTACAGTTCATGAATTATTTTTGCATTTTGGAACATGATAAGAGATAGTGAATAATTGGGTTTTTCATAAACAGGCCCAGAGACGATACATTCCGATGGTGATCCAATACAAAATATTTCTAAAGCTGGGCTCATAATATCTCCACAGATGGGCCGGCACAACTGGGATTCTTTTAACTCCTTTTCTTCTCACTCCCCTAAACTAGGTGTTGCTGAAAAAAATATGCTCTTATTCACTATCACGTGATAAGTTTGATAATCAAAGTTCTCACGGCCCAAGATCAAGCCTGCCAACCTCTGCATTGTTTAGTACCAAATTTGTTCGTAAACATTCGGAAGTTATTATAGCAACTCATGGTTCACATTTCTCATATTTCATCAGAGGACAATGAGCTAGTAAATTTTTCTCTGTTAAGCATTCCTTCTCCCGCTAAAATCACATAGGCGCATTGATGCCTTACTCATAATGGATAAACTTTGTCTTCCTTCGATCCGATAACGTTCTTGTAATAAGGAATGGTGGTTCTCCAATCTTTTGTGCTCATTTGTTTGATCTAACAAATGATTAAGGATTTGCCTTATTCCTGCATGGCATATTAGCAGTGTTCGAGGAAAAAATAAAAATATTTCATTAAATATGTGATTCTCATGGTCACAACTCACAAGTAAATAATGATTTACCAACATCCCCATATATACAAGATATGAAAATAATGTTAAATTAAATGCAAGTTTGCAAAATTAAATTTCATTAAAAATGTTGTTTAATTACCTCATATTTGATGTCTTTTCACGTCTAATGCAAATAAAAGTTTTCTAGGTGGGACAAAGACAATTAACTTTGATGCAATGTAATCAAAAAACGAATTGAGTCAAAGACATCATGCAAGCTATATTCTTAAAAATCTTAAATCTTAACCTTTATGAAAAATAGATAAATGTCCACATTGATTAAAAAGGGAAAAAAAAAATCTGTTATCAAATATTTAGTTGGTTATATGCACTTAACACAACTCTTTGATGGGCAACTGGAATCACTGTTTGACCAATTACCTACTAGTAGCACAATAATTAGCAAGAATTAAGGTTTAGAAATAATTAAATTAACAGGAGTATTACATGCATAAAATCAAAACCAGGCATTTCTCTCTCTTTTTCTGAAAAATGTGACTACCTATTTTTTCCCGAAAAATGTGAAGAGTGGTAGTCAAAAAAGAATGCTACAAGTCAAAAAGTGAAACGAAACAGATAATATTTTGATGGTATTTTCACGGGTTCCTATGCTTTTGAACTCGAAAATTATGTGATCGCTCCCTTTAATAATTACCTTCTTTTTTTTTTTCCCAACTAAATACATAGAAAATAAAAAAGTGACAGCACGTCGTCACGTAGTTCAAGACTAAAACTTGATTTAACAAAAAAATAAAGACACAAAATCTTCTAAAGTCTATATTGCTTTGCAAATTTGAATATTAAGACAGACTGAACCGGAAAATTTCTTTAAAAATATTGAATTTCTTTTTCTTTTCGAAACTACATGCTTCACTTTCAGTAATCAATCCCTAGAAATTCCCAGGTGCATTCCACCTAAGTTGCATTAGGCAGACTTGCAGGAATATAATAAAGAAAAGTTTTTTCTTTGTTTTTTTTTTTCCAAATATGTTTTAGTGAACCTGAAGTGATTAGAGTTTAAAAATGAATTTAATTAACGTCACACCCGTAAGGAATAACTTAATTGACTCTGATTTGAGCAGCCAAAATTCCCCTTTTCCCTACCAATTGGTCTCTTTACGCAGTTGCTTTGTTTCTCTGTCGCCAGAGTGATGTAAAGTTATCATTATCAAAGAATATTTTAGGATAATGAATCATGAAAATAAAGCAAAGTTAACAACAATAATTGATCAACACTTAATCGCCATCTAACAGTAATCAATTAATCGAAACAAGTCAAAAAGAAAGCACGTGCTTAACAATCAAGTAAAGTATCCGGAAGTTTACATATAATATATAAATATAATATATATCGTGAATCAGTGAAATTTAGCCGGATTGGTTAAGGCTAATTAACGATGATCACGAGCCATGAATCATTGCCATTGGCTTATCCTTTGTCCCCGTCAATTATTACCATCATGCTTTTCTTTTTTCACTGTTGAAATTGGTCCACCCAACCTCCGCTGTCGGCTCAAAGTCGTGACTCATTTTCTTGGCATGCTTTTCAAAATTTTTCTTATTCTTTACCGGGATTTTTTTGTTTCCCACAATATATATTTTTGTGGCACATAATGTGTGTGTATATATAGTTTTATATTTAAAAAATAGATAATTAGCAGAATGATTTCAGTATTGAGATTTCTTCTTGATTTGATCCAAACTTGAAAGCATTTAAACTAATAAGATTGTTGGTGGATCCAGTGGAAATTTACGATGCTTGAATTAGCAAAAGTCTAAAAGACTAAAATTTGGAGAATAAATGACTATAAATAGGATAATAAATTTGTGAATTGTTTACCACGAATTTAATGCATTTCTCCTATTTATTAGTTTTATTGACTATGTGACAATACATATCTATCAAATAAGTATGTTATGGATGGCTAGAAACCTCTGATCAAAATCGTGTTTTATTTTCCATTTTTTAAGTGCACCTCAAATTTTCTTGTGCTTCATTTCCTATTATATTAAGTGGGTGTATGTCAACGTAAAACATCCATAATTAAGTGTTATAAAGAATTATTAGTTAATGTGCTTAATATATATGCATCGGATGAATTACAAAATGAATCATATTTTGGAATAGATGATTCAAAACTAAGTTAACAAGGATGTGGTTTTTTTTTTCTTTTATTCATGACATGTGGATAATTTGTTTGCATTCACGTAACAATTATGGTAACAACTAGTTTATACCAATATCACATGATAATTTATTTATATCACATGTGAAGATATAAATTTTTTGAGTGGTGCAATTCTGTATGCTAATAAAAATTTTAGTTTGAATAAGAAAATATTAAATATAACTTGAATATGCATTTTCATCATATTTCAAAGGCGTGTTTGTGGAGTCCGAAGCTGAGTAGTGAGTAGTCAGGAATCTAAGTGACCCCAGCATTGTTCCTGCTGCTCAGCTTAAAGCCACTTTTGCTGGTTCACATTTCACATTCAAAACTTGAAACTAACCCACTGCTTAAAACACACACACACACACACGCCCCCCCACCCTCCAATAATGTCACTTCAAGCCCAATAATTTATACAACTTCTGCCTCGCCTATTCTTTACATCCATCCAAGAATTTCACATCACTTTACCATTTCTGTAATCTGTAGTCCCCCCTTCCTCACTACAATATTCTTCATTTTAATTCCTCCATCTTCGCATTTTTAATCTTTCAATGGAAGAAGCTTCATCTCCAATATCCGCCCAACAAACACCAAACTTACAGGATAATAATCAAACTCCACAATCCTCCCCAAAACCCTTCAAGAAAAGCTTCGTAACTTCTTTAATGGAAGCCGCATCCCTCCGGACGCCTTCTTTCAAAGAAGACACATACTTCATTTCCCACCTCAAAAACTCCGAGAGAAAAGCACTCAAAGAACTGAAAGACAAGCTTATGTCCACCCACGGCCCCGATTCCATGTGGGGCATTCCATTATTAGGCAATGCGGACGAGCGTGCTGACGTCATTCTGCTTAAATTCCTCCGTGCCAGGGATTTCAGAGTTCAGGATTCTCTAAACATGCTGCTTAAATGCTTAGCTTGGAGGAAAGATTTCGGAGCCGACGCGATTTTGGAAGAGGACTTGGGATTCAAGGAGCTGGAAGGAGCTGTGGCTTATATGCATGGTTTTGACAGAGAGAGGCATCCTGTTTGTTACAATGCTTATGGTGTTTTCAAAGACAAAGAAATGTATGAGAAGATTTTTGGTGATGATGAAAAGCTGAAGAAGTTCTTGAGGTGGAGAGTTCAGGTTCTTGAGAGAGGGATTAAGCTTTTGCACTTTAAACCTGGCGGAGTTAATTCTATTATTCAGGTCACTGATCTTAAAAACATGCCTAAAAGAGAGCTCAGGGCGGCTTCTAATCACATTCTTTCACTGTTTCAAGATAATTATCCAGAAATGGTCGCCAGAAAGGTGAGTTTTTTTCTCTGTGTTTTCTTCTTTTGTCGTCTTCAAGACAAGAAATGTACTTAAGAATTTATTTATTTATTTATTTGTTTTTGTTGTGCAGATCTTTATTAATGTGCCATGGTACTTTAGCCTGCTGTATTCAATGTTTAGTCCATTACTGACTCAAAGAACAAAGAGTAAGTTTGTGATATCTAAGGAAGGAAATGCTGCCGAGACGCTTTACAAGTAAGCATTTTCTTCTTTTCTTTTAAGATTTTCTCATGAAAGATTAAGCAAATAGCTTTTTGTACTTTATTTTGCTTTGCGCAGAAGATGATGACATCTTTTAAGCAAATATTCAATGCTGGTTGTAGTTTCGTATTTATCAAGGTCTTCCATTTATGTAATAAAGAATCCATCATGTTCCCAAATTGATCATTCTTTTGCAGTTACGTTCTTGATTCTTAAAGAGTTCCTTCTTTTGATCAGATTTATCAGGCCGGAGGATGTGCCGGTTCAGTACGGTGGACTGAGTCGACCTAGCGACGTGCTCAGTGGGCCACCTAAACCGGCATCTGAGTTCACAGTCAAAGGTGGAGAAAAAGTTAACATTCAAATTGAGGGCATTGAGGTAAAATTACCTCCACAATTTGCTTTCCCTTAGGTTCCTCCCGCTTAATTTTATCCCAAGAAAAATGTGAAGTGTCCCAAAATTAAACAACTATCTGATGAGAATCATAAAAGTAGCATATATTAAGTGACATTCCTTTTATTTTGTGATGAATTATATTTATTAAGTGATAATTATTTTGATTTATCATGACATATGTTAGTATTGTCAAATTTTTTTTATGCTTAAACGTGGGTATTAACAATCATTCATTGATACATGCATGGTGATAACACACTGATAATGAAATCTTATATCTATATATATATAGTAATCAGTTTTTAATCCTATACTGCCACCAAAAATACTCCTCTTTTTCCATTTTTTCTTTATTCACTAAAAAATAGCAGGGAAGATACACCAATTTATGTCTTCTTAAAGATGAAATTGTTAATCAGAACTACATATTGATCATATTCAAACCCAAAACATGATTATACATAGATTTATATTGTTATTTGTAGCTCTAGACTATATTAATTTTGTTATTATTGTGGGTATGATTTTAATTAGGGTGGTGCAACAATAACATGGGACATAGTGGTGGGAGGCTGGGAATTGGAATACAGCGCGGAGTTCATACCAAATCCTGAAGGCAGCTACACCATTGCGGTGGAGAAGCCGCGACGGATGGCGGCCAATGAGGAGGCGATTCACAACTCATTCGCGGCCGCAGAAGCTGGAAAATTAGTGCTTTCTGTTGATAACTCCGCTTCCCGCCGACGGAAGGTGGCTGCCTACCGATATGTAGTCCGCAAATCCGCAGCCGTGGCGTAAAATCAAGAGAATGATTTTAATTCCTCAAGTTTTTCATTTTTGTTTCTCTAGTATTTTTCTGTGCTGGACCTAAGAAATCTAGGGCTAATAGCGCTTGCTCTACTCTGATATGTAAATGGTGGTATTGTAATCCTTAGTTCAGAGGAAATTAGAAAAGCATATTAACTATGGTAATACTTCCTAACTAGATAAGTTCCAAAGCTTAATTAAATTATTATATATCATTTTGTTCACATTTGTGTTTGAATTCTGTATCTTGATTCAATAATTAAGCGTGGGCAATGTAAATGTTCAAAATTAATGATTGAAAAAGGTGAGGTAGATGTGGGGTGGGTCAGGGGAGTAAGACTTTTGAAGCATGGGTTAAGTTTAGGTTCATCATCAATATCTGCTGCTCTGATTTTAAGCATGTTTTTATCGGGAAGCGAGAAAGAAGAAAAGAAGAAGAAGAAAAAGCTGTAATGCTCGAAGAAGGGGATACTGAATGCACTCTGAGGCTTGTTTGTGGGTACGATTTGGAAGCTTTTGGAATTTGGATACATATTTTTATTTTTTGAAAAAAGTTGGTGACAGTATTTTACCTTTTCTTTAATTTTTGGCTTTCTATACATAGTGACAAGTGGGGGTTCTGCCTGTGTTATCAAATATTTTGTTCAGATTTTGGTTTTATTATATCTATAAAAAAATGACATTGGAGTTGGCGGGGCAGCGATCTTTTATGTGGAATCCAAGGTTTTCACGTTTATGGTACTCTGCTGTACTTGTTTGTGTTGGCCAAAACGTCTTCTTTGGTTTTTCTTTGCTTGGAAGCTCACGAAATTCGTACAGCTCTGTTGGGTTTGTTTCCACTAATCTGTGCTTTCTTCTTTCTCCCTTTCCAATTGTCAGTATTCGGCACTGTTTTTATTTTTGCACAAGTCCTGTTTTAGAACATGGTCTGGTTTTTTCTTCTGCCAAATCCAAAATAGAAACTATTTTAAACCAAGCTTGCCCTATAATTACATAGCTGAAAAAATAAGAAACACAGAAAATGTGAATGGGCTGCGTTAATTACTTAAAATAGTTTGTCTACAAAGCCCATCTTAAGGTTCTTTAGACCGATTGGCCCAAATAGTCTAACTCACTGGGCCTACAGCCCCCTGCCCATTCACAAATAAAATTTTGTGCAGAGACTTGAAATCGATTTTTAAGAACTCATATATTTCGTAATAAAATTATCTTAAACTTGATACGGAATTAAAAGTAAACTATAAAAGAATAACTCAGGCTTTGGCGATATGTGCCTTCCACTTTTTTCTTGCATAGACTAACGCTATATTTGCCTTTGTACTGACACAAACTTGGAGACGGAATACAATCAAAATACCTTATAGAATTAATTACCAAAACCCCCCTCAAAATTTAACCTATTTACAAAAACTTCCATCAATTTTTCGAAATTACAAATACCCAACCTATAACGAGATTAATAACTAGAGCAATCAGTACGACAGAGCAAACATCAATAGGGCATTTACAATTTCAAAAAACAGCGGAATCTTTTTGTAAACAATCCAAACTTTAAGAAGGTTTTTGATAATTAGTCCTACATTATAAATATCACTCAGTTTTCCTCGCTGACTTTCTTTTCTTGATCCGGTTCGCTGCAGAATCTGGTTTATCGCTCTCATTAACATCACAATTCAGAACAGTGTCAAGTCCATCATCACTTTTGGCGCTTCCGGCATAACTATGGCTTGAGAGCTCTGTATAGTTCAAGCTAAGATGAGACACTTCTGATATAGATTTTGTGAGTAGAGGGCGCTGGCGCTTGAAGAACAGACATATAACTGCACAATCATCAATCTTGGCACAAGGGAATTTGTATCTCCATGCTCTAACAGCTTTCTCTATCAGCAGTTTAGCCGCCATTGATCGCTTTCTTGCTGATGCCACAATCTTTACTACTTCATTGTTTGATAACACATCCCATATCTAATGACAGAAATTGGGAAATTTGAGTGAAAAGAAAAACTATATGTTTTAAGTCCCATCAAGTTTATTAGTTTTGATATATTACGTCCAAGAATAAGTAAAAGTTCAGGTCCTCGACTTCAAATTTCCAGGCATTTTGCCCCGAAGAGGATTTTTTAGATGAAATATGCAATCAGAGGACTATTATTATTACCCTTTATGTGCCTTACTGGAAAACATTCTTGTTGTTTCTCTGACTTAACAATTAAAAGCTCATTTTTTAAATGGATTTTTGGACGCATAGAGGGAAAAATGACAAGAATGTTATTTGATCATACATAGAATTCAAACGTTAATTCTTCGACTGCATTGATAATCCACTTTAGAGTTACATGTTAGTTCTTTGGAACACTTTCTATTTATATATTTTGCTTGGAAACTCGAGTGGTCAAGTGCTTTAGTGACTCCAAGTTTAGGGGACGAAATGGTTTTGAATTATTTTTAAGAGGTAACATGCCAAAACTAATAAATTTGAGAGGGTGAAGTAATAGAGATGTTGTTTGTTTTCTTACCCCATCGGTTGCTAAGACTACGAATTCATCGTTCTCTGTGAGTTTTCTGTAAGTGACTTCAGGTGTTGAGATGAGGCCAAAGTCTTTTAAACAAAAATCTCCAAAAGCCCTTGCCATTGCAAGTCCAGGGCAATCTTGATCAGGCATCCAGACTCTGTACACTTTTGGCTCTTCATCCATTGCCAACACTCTCCCTTGGCAACTTCTTATTCTCTGCGCTTCACCTGATCAACATGCACATTGTAACAAAAGATTAGCATTTAACTAAATTTTACTCCAAGATTCTTGATTATTTCAATATTAACCTGGAAGATTTGGTTTCAGATCAACTGTGAGTTGCTCAGAAACAAGCTGATTATTTTCATCCCTTCTGCAAAGAACAGCACGAGAGTCTCCTAAATTTGCAATGACCAAATGTTCACCCTACAAAGAATTAAACAAGGACACGTTTATTCATTATTTAGACAAGATCATTAGTCTTTTACAGACAAGAAAAGTTAGTTTATATTTATACCTTTTTAAGCACAGTTACTGAGGTTGTACCACTGCAATAGCTGTCAATTGAAGCATCAGCTTCAAGTTCTTCATCCATCTCGTGGAAGCACTTGATCAATCTTTCTTTCCATGATAAAAATTGTGGATTTTTATTTTCGGGATTTTCATTCACATCTTGATTATTTCGATTTTTAATATCAACAACATCATAACCCTTGCCTTCCATGATTGTTTGTCTATATAACAACGAAATTTTTGCTGGCAAAAGATCACGAACATATCGTGCCACCTTGTGGCCTGATGGGCCGTGTCCATCAAAGACAGCGCACAGAAACATATCCCTATCACCTGAGAAGCTCTGTGGATAATGCGAATATTTATACATAACAAAAGATGAATCAAAATTGAATATTTGGTAAATAATACATATGCAAAATGGCAATATATTATAACAATCAGTTTTCTGTTTCTGTTTTTACCTCCCAAACAGTCATGGCATCTTGATTGACCCCTTTCCTTCCTTGTTGGGTGAACATAGATACATATTTAGAGGATCCCTGGAGACGAACGCGGGCCCCAGCATCGCCTCTCAATATGATATTATTGCCATCAACGTGATCTCTTTCTTCATCAACAAAAAAACCATCAAAATTGCCACCCCTATGACATGAAGTATGACACGAACAACATGCACCCATCTTTTTAGTTTTGTCCCTCGAGGTCTTGTCTGAAGGGGTGAGGGACAGAAAAAAGAAAAAGATGAATGCAGAAGAAAGAGCGTTGAGGCTGAAAAGCAGATTCTTGAGGGTAAGAAAATAAGGAGAGCCTTGTAATAAATTTGGATGCCAAAAACAATAGAATGATAATATGGTTATAAAAAGGGATGATTAAAAATGTTATTGAGGATAACAATAATGATTCAGAATGCAGCAAGAAATGAAGTATTATTACAATGCGATGAGAAGAATGATTGATAGGAATTAAAGATGTTGCAATTAAATTTTGTGGATATGTATCAAAATGTACATGTTTAATTTGAGGGGTCTGAATTTGGTCAAAATATATATATGATTCGATGGTAATAAACAACGTGCATGTCTTAACGCATGCAGAAAAAGGTCAGAAACGTAAAATGGCACGTCTACCCCCACATTAACCTCTCTTATTTCTCTCTGTTTTTACACGTATTAGGATGTTGTTTTTACTGACTTTGGAAGAGGATAATGTTCTATTTATGGGTGGTGGGCTGTTGTTAAATCATTGGTGGCTTTTATTGTTTTTATTGTTATTACTTTTATGCTGAATTATTAGTTTTTTTTTTTATTTGTCTTAAAATTCTTTTTTTGCTGGTTTATAATTTATATTATGAACATTCATTTTTGTCTGTTGCAATGCTCCTTAATATTAACATTTATAGGAAATGATTTTTTCTCAATGACTAATTCTTTTAATAAACAGAAGAATGTCCATTGTCTAGTGTCCAAGAACTCCACAGAGGAAGTTGAGCATAAAATACCTAGGTTCAGAAAATGGGCTCAATAAGATAACCTTTTCAATCTCCATCATGTGAAGCAATCGGGATGATTACATTACAATTAATTCACCAACTCAAGAGGTCAAAACAAATCATCAATGGAAAATACCATTTAGAATTTTAACTTTGACTTTTCTTAAAAATAAAAGATAAAAACTACACCTTTCATCCAAAAACAGAGTGTAAAATACAAATGTTACACGAGAAGCAAGGGAGCTATTACCAGTCACCACCATTGATGCACAAGAACTCCACTTTTTCTAAGAGAGGTAAACAGCTTCAAACACTGTCCATATGTTTTCTGGTATTTTGTTGTCCTCTCACCGGGACAGCATTTTTGCCACCTATTGTAATGGCATTCAAGAAACAGTTCATCAATCAAACAAATAGCTCCAGTCTTGAACAACCTTGGAATCAAATCAAATTCACTCCCTTCAACATCCATCTTCATTACCACATAGTCCCTCTCCGACACCGTATTCTTCAACCAATCAGCAAAATCAAATCCCTCAATCTCATCCACAAACCTAGAAGAACTAGAACTACCAGACGACTGAACAGGTCGAATTCTCCCCATTCCTCGGCCTTTTTCTACCTCCTTGTGACTTGGGTCATTATTAATCTCGAAGAACAATGTCTCGTTCCTAACCCAAGCAGCATACGGCAGCAATGTGACCCTTTTCTTGTACTTATACTCATCATGGAAAATTTTGTCTGCTTCAATTGCATATATCTCAAAAGTCTTGTTTTGTTTTGGATATTGCTTCTTAAACCAACTCACGATGCTTGAGCCGTAGCTTCTAGCTCCAACATCAACATACACATACTTCGGCTTAAAACTAATATCAGCCATTGTAGGGAGGTACTTTATCTTCTGCACATTCTTCTTAAGTGTAATCCATGGTTTTTTAGGTTCTGCCTCTATCAATGGCTCCGCTTTCTTTATCAACTCCCTCTTATAACTTGGAACAGAGCATTTTGTCACTGAATCACTACTGGATTTTTCACTTGTTCGATCGGCATTTCGCTTTCCACCAACTTTCTGCATAACAATTTCACGAATATACGGCATTTTGGATTGGAATCCACTAATATCCCTACTCTTGACGAGTGTAAATGAGTTGAACAAATCAAGAAAAGACTCGAAACTGTAAGTATCGTTCGTCTTCGTGTGGACTACCAGAAACCCTTCGGGCTTCATGGTCCGCCCAATCTCAGCTGCCAAATCGGCCGGCCTTAGCAATTTTTTCACCAACCCACCTCCACAAAACACGAAATCGAAAATCTCGTTATCAAACGGCTGCTTAAGTGCCTGACCTGGAATCACCAATGGCCTGAAGCCTTTCTTTGAGGCACCAATGGAGTCCTCCACCCCAATCTCTCTCAACGCAAAAACGTCAGCTCCCGTTGCTGTTTCGACGCAGAGGGCTTTGAAGTTAGGGGCTAGAAAGGCGTCGGATATCAGATACTGAAAAACCGAGGAGTAAAAGTTTACGGCTTTCTGGAAATCCACTGTTGTCCACAGATCGGGGATTCTCTTCGGCTTCGACGGCGCCTTTTTGCCGAAGGATGAAGTAATCGACGATGAAGAGGACTTCGCCAGCTGCCCAACGCCCGCGATGACGTTGAAGTTGTCCGGTAAGGAGAAGAAACAGAAATCCCCCAGGTCACACGATTCACCTCGGATTGTCACCACGTAAGCGAATCGGATAGCTATGATCAATACACAGAAGAGGAACAGCCGCGCAAGAATATTTCTCAGAAAGTTGGGCTTCCCCGAACTAGGCTCCATGAAAAAAGAAAAAGCAGAACAAAAAGAATCAATCGAATAAATAAAGAATCTTTTACTGTACTTTATCCATAACAAACAGGTTATGTATGCATAGCTAAAAAAGAGTTGAAATTAAAATACAGAAGAAAGAAGAATAGAATATTATCGGGAGCAGAAGCGGGCGGCAGTGTGGTTAGCACCAACGAGAGAGCGGTG
>JACFYI010000797.1:152635-163985 GCA_014898755.1 Handroanthus guayacan
TGTTTCTTATTCTTCTTCTTGATTGATAGATTTTAATTTAATTCGTGATTGTTAGGTATGTATTGGCAATAGCAATTCTGTCAACATTGTACGCGGGACTGCAAGCTTGGAGGCAGATCCATGAACTTTCCACCAGTAGAGTGATACTTTCCCCGCAGAATATTGCGATGATTGATTTTATCGGAGATCAGGTTCGTTTTTATAATTTTTATTTTAATATAATCAACACTTTTATGTATTCTACCATTAAATTGTTACAATCACTTTAAAATAAAGAAACAAATCAATAAATTTGATCGAGAGACATGATTAATAATTGGGATGTGGAAATTTGTGAAATTGCAGATTGTGGCATACTTGTTAATATCAGCAGCTTCATCTGCAGTACCTCTGACAAACAGAATGCGAGAAGGTGCTGATAACATATTCACAGATTCCTCAGCATCAGCAATTAGTATGGAATTCTTTGCCTTCTTCTCACTGGGCTTGTCGGCTCTCATTTCTGGATACAAACTCTCTCATCAAAGTTACATCTGATCAACTACTTTGTTTTAGTGGAACGTTTACATTTCTTCCAGTTGTTTGATTGTCTCTTGTCGATCAACTATACCTACACATTTTAAATGTAAATTCACGTTTAATAAAGGAGGGATTTGCTTCTTGGAATTGCATCTGTTGGTACTTGTATATTGATGAAGTACAGAAGCCCCAAAGAAAGATTTTTATACTGTAAAGGTTCTTTTGTGAGTGAAATAAATTTTGTGTGACTCTGTTTTGATCTTTCTCTACTTTGTCAAATTGGATATAAGGATATGACAATAAAATTTGATTGATTTGATTGTTTTTGCAAGCTAGCACCTGATTTGTGTTGATTTATTAGACTTTATTTTGTTTATCTCGAAAGGAGTAGTGAGGAAGAACGCCATGGAGCTATAAAGTGTTGGTTTAGAAGTTGCAGATATGTAATGAGGAGAAGAACCCATTAATCCCGTACAGAAGAGGAGACGGTTTTATTTATTTACATCTTTTATTGACCTATTTACATAATAGAACTCCCCTCACTTTGTCTTGATTCTAGCTTTCTTGCACTAAACATACATGCGCAAACCTTATATGCATGAGGCCACTGTTATAAACTTACAATAGCCTAAAGACCACCAGCTTGAGGGATTTGCTTCTGGAGAATTTTAATTTCATTTGAATAAATTGTCGAGAAAGGAGTCATCAAAGTAAAAAAGTGAGTTATCATTAGGTTCCTCTCCGACATTCTGAGTATGCTGCATCTGATTAGCATTTGGTGTTTGGTTCTGCATTGTTTGCAGTGTTGTGGGGTCGGAGTGGCTGCTTGTGGCGGAGGGCATTATAGCTGTAGGGGAAGTGTTGTTGTTCATTACTGGAAGTCTGCCCAAGGGATAAGTCACTCTAATTCGTTGCGCAGGAACAGCATGATTGTGCGTCCCTTCATATGTGGTGAGCACCAACCTTAAATCATCGGGTGCTCGTTCTATCTGCTTCGTAACCATACAGCCATAGGATGTGCATTTGTAGTAGCTCCTGCAAGAATGTAAGAATTAGCTGATCATATTAAGGTATCAATTAATGTCAGTTATTGTGGGTGATATATTAACCTTGGATTTGGGTTTTTCTTAACCATCTTCTCCCCATACTTCCTCCATCTGTATCCATCATCAAGCACAGCTACATCACTTGTGGTTTGAATAACAACTCTAGGCTTTCTAGTAATTCTACGTTGACAAGCAGCTGATTTGCCCTCCCCATTCCTGAAAAATAGCATCAAAATTGTGAGATATGGTATTCTAATACAATATGTTAATCGGTTCAAGTTTTTTTCCTTACAGTCTCTTGGCTGTCGGTTCATTAATCTCATCATCATCAGCAGCAGCAGCAGCATCTCTCATTGAGGAGCCCTCTCCGAATTCCACCTGAGGGTATTCGGGTATTCTCTGAGGTGATGGGGGCTTTGGGTGATTGTGAGTTCCTTTATATATTACATGAGTAACATTTCCACTGAAATCACGTTCGACCTTCTTTCTGGAAGGACATTTTGGATGATTGCACTTGTAATAACTGCGAGGGTTGTTGCTTCCCCTAAGTGGTTTCTCTCCATATTTTATCCAGCGATAACCATCATCTGATTTTCTCTGCTTCCTAAGATATGCTGAATTGCCATGAACAGTACTGGTTCCAACTACAGTAATATCACGAGGAGAAGTATGTGCACTTTGAATTGTAGGAAAATCTTGAGGAAAACAATGTGTACTTTCAACTGCAGGAATAATATTTTGAGGAAAACAATGTGTAGTTTCAACTGTAGGAATTATAATATCTTGAGGTGGCAATGGTCCTAAAGGGGGGGCTGGTTCCGCTGAAAATTCAGCTTGTGAATTAATTAATGTTCCATCATCGTCTTTGTCTCCCAACGAGTCCTGTTCAAAAAGATTCTCAGCAATGTACAAGTCAAAATGAAATTCCAGATAATTTGAATCTCATCTGATAATTAATCTTCATGGTGTAATTTATTAATCTAATCTTCAAATTTTACATACAACCTTACAAGAATGGCAAAACCAGCGGTTTTGAAGAGGTTATTAGCTGCCTGTGATTGTATGGAAATTACTAAAATAGATTTATATGAGATTTTTTTTTAAAAAAAAAAAATTATAATATAAGTTATACTTTAATGAGCAAAAGAATATCGGGCAACGTTTTATTCCAAAAAATCCGGTAGCTAATTTTTTGACTAAAATACATTTAATTTTCCTAGATTACGAGATTTAGTGTAATTAATTCTTAAATAGAATTTTTTAGGTTGTTAAATTGGAATTAATGATGATTTTAATTTTAAATGAAAGTTTGGGACGTGCGTATGTTTTTTATTGAATTTTTTTATTTACAAATCATAGTACGTATGTAAGTAGACAATTTTAATTTTTTAAAAATCAATGAACTAATTCTGGTAAAAAATTTAACGACAAATAAATGAATGCAATTAAAGAAATAAATTTTAAAATTTAAAGTTAATAAGTAATTAAACAACTTTAATATAAGAAGTTTAATAATTATTTCAAAAATAGGGTAAAAAGTAACGGTTATATGATTGGAACAAAAAAGTTGGTAGAATTGATTTCGTGAACTGAAGAATAAATTTTATGAGTTTCTTAGATATAAACACTAGATTCTCATAACAAACCAAAATCTATCATATAAGAATGAAACTCTTTACAAAATCTATCACATACAAAACAAAATCTATGATAGCCATATACACATAGATCATAAGCTGTTGAAGGATCATATATAGTTATATACCATTGCATTCATTACCGCAGAAGTAGGCGCGAACGAACACAAATCAGCATAGTTTATTTCCTCCTCCGACGAGAACAGCCCGGCAAAGGTCTCCGTTGTCGGAGATGGAGGAGCCTACGTACGTACACATCACGTATCATTACAGATTAATTAATTAAAACCTAATTAATTTTCATTATAGATTTAAGACAAATATATACAAATGCGAATGATGCATGAATTAATATACATACATACACATATATATATGTGTATGTATATGAACTTACAGAGGATGAGGAATAAAGGACAGGAATATGATCAACAAAAAAATCAGAAAGGCTGAAACAAGGAGAAAATGGAGGAGATAAGGGCGGCAAAGAAGCAGCAGCCGGAAAAGACGACATTTGTGTCGGGATTAATTCAATGTTCTCGTTTACGAATTCAAAATTCATACTTCCTCCGATGGAAGAATAGGATTTTTGTTGATTTATGGCTTGTTGATCTTCTAGTTTATCACTAGAGAAAAGATCAGCAAAGGAGGTTACACGGCGATGAGGAGGGACATGGCGAGTAGAATTAGCATGAGTGTTGAAGCTCCCTCCTGATGAAGAAGCCATTTTTTTTTTTTTTTTTTAATTATTTGGATGAATTAAAAAGATAAAGGAGGGGTGTTATATATAGTGTTTTGGAGAGTAAAATGAAAATGGATATGAATACAGGTAAGTGACAAGAATTAAGTTGGAGGGTCTAAATCCTCCATTATTTCCTAATTAGAATGTAAGTCAAGTTTTTTTCTTCATATTCCTTGTTCAAAAGTAATATTGCCACAATTTTAATAATATTAACTCAGGATTAAGTAATATATAAGTCGATAATTGGCAATTCGTTACTAATGACTTAAAGGAATTAATATATAAGTCGATAATTAGCAATTCGTCACTAACGATTTAGAAAATTATCCATTAGTATTTAATAACGCTAGCCATTTGGCATTGATGAATCAAACGTGGACGTACAAGATTAATCAAGTTGGTTCTCGTTAGCTTGGATCGAATCCAAGGGTTGGCTCGAGTAAAGCTCAACTTTAACATGAATTTTGAAGTTCAAATTTCTTATTAAACAAGCTCAAACTTATATATAGATGTCTAAAAGCTCAGTAGCAGTCTAACAAATATTTTATTTTGTGACGTTTTATATCTTAAATAATTAATTTTATCTGGTATAATAAAAATAAATGATGTATATTTATTTTCATTAATAAGAATTATTGTTGATAAATATCATAATACTGAGTTATAAAAACGTATTAAAACATATAATAAAATAAAAATCTAAAAATTATATGGATCATTAAGAACATAAAAAATAATAATGGTGACAAGTGAAAGAGTTAAAAATATAATATAAATTAGTATTTATGACTCTCTGACCTTTTTAATTATGTTTCCGTAATTGATTGTCATATTCTGTGATTTTAAAATTTGAGTTTTGCTAATTAATTATTCCATATTACATTTTCATATGTATTAAAAAGACTTAACTGATTGATTAGTGACTCGCTATTTTATCTAATCCATTGCATGTCGAAAGGGGTACTCATGTGACTGTAATTGCTCAAATTTCACCATTATCTATTTTTGATAATCTAAATTTTTGCAATCAATCTATATTATTATTAAAGAAAAGACATTTTGTGTTTAAAATGATAGTTTGGAATTTGGATATCAATTTTATAATTTCAAGTTTATCCTTAAATCACAACTTTCCAATATTATTTTGATGTACAATCACTTATTCACTATCATTTTTTAAATAGAGAATTGCATACAAAATTACTAATATAATTAAACATGTTATTTAATTATATTTGGTTGGTGAGTGGTAACTACAATATTTAAATTAGTTTTGTAAATCTTGTAATCTTTTTTTAAGTTGGTAATTCCTCCCAATCCATTGTCATATTTTATAATGTTAAAGTTTAAATTTAATTATTATTTAGTGTATTATCACATAATATTATGTATATTTATATATATTCGAGAAAATATCATAAATTAATGTTTAATGACCTGTCATCTATCACTACCTATATTATTGTATACAGAAGGAGGGTCTTTGTCTACAATTACTCAATTTTTCCAATATTAATTAGTGATATTAATATTGGTTTTTTAATTGCAAAAAGTATATTAATTGGTTGGTGATTCTTAAATATAATATTTAAAATTAGTTTTCGAAACTTTATGACCTCTTTAAATTTTGTCCCTCCTAATTTATTTTCATATCTTTTCTATTTTGATATTTAATATTGATTATTAGTTACATATTATGTTTATTATACATGCGTATAAATATTATCAAGAAAATTTTATTGTAGCCATCCATACTATTATACACAGGAAGAGATCCAATAAATGACAATGACAACTGTTCAATAAACCAACTGATATTTTGTGTGTTTTTGTTTTTATTCTTCTATATAGAAACTAGTATTTGCTCCATATTCCATAATCAGAATACAATTATACGCATTAAATTATAAATTAACATTAACAAATTACCAGTTATTGATAATTTCTTATAATGATTATAAATAATTTAGTAACAGTCATTGGTAAGTGTATATTTTTATTTATTAAAAGGAAAAAGAAGGATCATATCTGGTAAGTAACAACTAGGAAGTTTGCACGCGCCAGAAAGAGTTTGGTGCTTGTTCTAAATACTGAAAAGCAAACACAATAGTTTTATCCAAAGTAACTATCAAAGATTGCTATTCCAAATCAAAAATGGAACTCAAAAAACCAAACGTGCTTGACGAGGGACATGATCTCTTATTCCAAATGGTGTGTTATATTCTATTCTATGTCTTTACATGCAGACCCTATATATTGTATTTATTATTAAATATTTTTTTATAAAAATATTTAATACATATGACATATATTTAAAGTATGGAATAATACATGAAACACTATTTTGGAATATCGGATCCCGTCCGATTTCAATCCTACATATATTGACACACAAAAGTTTCATATGGCCACGTTGAATTCAGCAGCCTTCTTCATGCTATCCTAAACGACAACAACTCAGCAAACAGATCGCCAAAAGCTTCATTCTGTGTCTTCCGATTGTAATTTCCAGCACTTGGGATCCAGTTCATCCTGTAAATCAAGAGACTATATTTTATACACAAAACATGCTTTTGAAATGAAGACTTACTTAACTCCACTTTAATGCAGTTTTGCTGCCATATTCAGTTCAAATAATTTTCATGCTTCAAAAATTTTAGTTCAATGGTCACGTAGAGCAATTTTCAAAGAAATAAGGGGGATTCATCTCCTGATTTTCTGTGGAAATACCTGAAGAACTTTCTCTCTCCACTGGAAAGTGCAGCCACGGGCCTCCAAGTGTTCAAGAAGAAGTTGTGGCAACAATGACTTAAATGACGACTGAAGCTTTACTTTAGTTAGTCCACCGCATGCTAATAGTGCAGCTGCAATTCCCCTTGGAGACAAACCCTCCATGTGGAGGACCGTCATGCTTTGTAGACAGCTTATACTTGCAAGTGTTAAGAGTCCGACATTTGTCACAGATGTATATGACAAATTTATCTGCATGTTTATTAATCAGAAAAACAATTATTCCTGGATTTAAGATTTCCTCTGTCCAGACAAATATGAAGAGCCTAAGACAATTATCACACCTGTTTGAGGTTTTGAGAAAAGTAAGCAAGGTGGATCATTCCGGCATCATCTATGTTAGGACACTTTTTTATGTCTAACTTGGAGAGTTTCTTACATCCCATAGCAACAGCTGCTAGACCAAAAGATGTGACAAGAGGACATCCTCGACTTTCTAGTGTTTTCAACTTGGAACATTTTGACAAGGACCTTAAGGAAGCATCGGTGATCATTTTACAGTAGGATATGTTAATAATTTCTAGGCCAGGGCAACCGCGAGAAATGGCCAAGATACTTGAATCAGCAATTCCAGCCGATCTGAAAAGGTCAGATGTTTCAGACAGTAATTAAATTATCTCATACCCGTTAAATATCCAAGGAGTTTCTCCAACTGTAATTGAAGAAACGAAAAATTCAAAGCAATGGAACTTAGGAAAATATGTTTCTTGTTTGGGAGTTTTAACTCAAAATACCTATATAAGTCTAGCTCTTTCAGCTTTGAACAGCACATGCCAATGCGGGTAAGCCCTTCGTCAGTAATGTTCAGGCAGATTCCCAACTTTAAGCTCGTGAGACGCGAGCATCTTGAGATGGATTTCAGGCCTGCACGCATATAAATTGAATCAAAATTAACAACAATCTGCATAATTATTTGGCTACTCCAAACAGACCTCTGCCATGTAAAGTAGTGCTTTACCTTCATCGTTGATTTCATTATCCGTAAGGTCAAGCTCCTCGACAAATGGGCATTGTTGCCCTATCAAAGCGAAGGCTTCAGATAAAATCAAAGTGCAGGATTCCATCTTCAGGGAAACAAGGGATTTACAGGAATTTGTTATGTGGGCAAGAGAAACATTAGTAATTTTACGGCAGCAAGTGATGTCTAGCTTTCTCAATTCTTTATGTTCATTGACAAGGGATAAAAGTCCTTCGTCTGTCACTCCTACGCACTTACTCAAGCTCAGTTCCTTCAGTGATACACACCAGTTTCCAATTGCTTTGAGTCCAGAACATGTGACCTGGCAACCGTCTAGTTTTATTGATTGCAACGTAGAAAGCTTTTGCAATATATCAGCAAGAGAGAGATTGACCTGAAAATTGGTATAAAAAGAGTTAAACTGGAAGATTTCGTACAAGAGGAAAGGGGACCAAATGTTGGATACTTACATCAGAACCATATGATAAGATGAGTTGCCGCAAACATCCAGCAGCACCGGTTAAAGAAGACAAGCCCACATGACTTATATTCTGACAGCTCGAGATATCAAGTGTCTGTTAAAATTAGAGTTCATTAGTTTTTATTGTCATAATCACCATAGACAAAACTTGTAAGCTCCGATCTTCGGTTGTTGGAAACATTTAGAAACTATAAAATGTAGTCTAGAAGACTAGAAATGAACTGTAAAAACTAGTTGCTGAAGCGTTTTGCTCTATAACACTACTCTAGGAAAGAGCTAGAAGTTCCAACAGAGAAGAGAAAGGATTCACTCTGCAAGGTCATATTTTCCAATGTAGTCAAGCGAATGAACAACATTGTCAAGAATGTGAATGTCATATGCAATTGACCATCTTCGTCAATGCATAGAAAATAAACATGCCGAATCCAAACAAATTAATACCTTCAATGATTTGCAGCCTTGTTTGAGAGCTGCAAGGCTGTCATCGTCGATCCCAAAACACCCTTCCAGAGCCAAATCTTCTATTTGTGGCAACTCCAAGATTTGTGATAAGCATTTAGTGGTGATCTACATAATAACAAATAAGGAACAAGACAATATCAACCTTCTACTCAAGATTTTGAACTTTTTTCAGAGAAATAACTTCAGAAACATTGATGACTGCAGTTTGAGATGTCCCTTTCTATATGGAGTTTTCATAACTCATATTATGCAACTATTGCAACTTGAACAGAAAAACTTGACCAAGTAAAGCGAATATATCTATTCAATCAGATGCACAAAAATGCTTTCTGCGGTAAACACCAAGAAAAGACCACAAAACCTGCAGACTGTGCTCAATAAGTAGAATAGAAGATGATGGTGTCTCTTATAACTATATTGTTCAAGATACAATACAAATAACTATGAGGAAACCCATCCTCGCACACAGAGAACAGAGAAAGAAAGACAAAAAGAAGTAACCACTTTAAGCCAAAGAAGTATTACCGGCAAGTAAGAAAGATCCAAACTGCGGATTTCCTTGCACTTAACAGCTATTAATCCTACCCCCAAATCACCAACACCCAAACACCATTTCAAGCTGAGCAACTTCAGCTTCCTACACCCCACCGCAATACGACCTATCCCAATGTCAGATATAGATTTACACCTCACTAACCAGAGTCTCTCCAAGTTCTTGGCCTCAGCTATGGCCGCCGCAGCCAAGTCCTTAAGTTCTGTGGCATTTGACAGATCAATCTCAATCAAATTCCCACAATTCATCACCAAATTCGATAATCCAACATGAGAATAAAACTTGGACCTAGACAGATTAATCGACCTCAACATTTCGTTACAATAACTGGATATAACATTGAGCGAAGTGTCAGTAACTCTTGGACACAATGAAAGATCAAGACTTGACACATAAGGGTATCTGTTTAAAACGTTTCTTAAGTACTCTGAACGAAGGGGTTTCAAGAACTTCCTATGGCGAGACTCGATGACATAGAATGACCGGCAAACAAGAGAGAAGGACTTTTTGTCAACTGGGTTGTCATTGAGGAAATCCAGGATTATGAAAACTATCTCTTCAGACAGAAGATCAAAGCAACTTAGGCTGGGTTCAGGGACTGACTTTTGCTTCTTCATTGCAATAAAAACTGACGCTTTTGTGGGTTGAGATTTGGGGGCAAAGATTGGATCTTTGTGGCTTAATGTATGAAATAAAGCTCAATATTTTGTGGGTTGCAGCTTTTAAGCCTGATTTATCACGAAGATTATTAACTGATACTGGAAGTTGAGAGAAAATATCTACATATAAAATCGGTGCTTGCTTGATATGAGGGAGATCGCAAGATTTAGAAGTAACCGTTAACAGAAAAACACTCGCATGGAATTTGAGCAGTTGAACATAAGAACAGAGGTTTATTGATGGAGGAGGAAGATGGCATTGAATTACAATGTTGTCCCTCTTGGCATTTTATCCAGAGTACGGCAAAAATAAATTGTATCGGCTGCTCCCGTGAGGACAATATCACCCTCCTTGCCTAACATTACATTACTACCCTTTCGGGATAAATGCAATTTACCCCCTGTATTCATTCTAATTAGTACAAAATTTTTTAAATTTTTTTAATTAGCATAAAATTTCCTGCATTCTTGAAAATATAGCAAAAAAGGGGTTGTCCCCATTACATGTAATGCACGTGCCATTTTTGCTAATTTTTATATTTTTATTGCTACTTTATGAGATAAAATGACTTATTTGCCCTTCTGATTAAATATAATTTACCCCCTATTTTCACTTTAATTGGTATAAAACCCCCTGAATTTTTACTTTAATTGGCATAAAACCCCTTCTATTCCTGAAAATATTGCAAAAAATTGTTTAAGAAGAAGAAAAATTATAATTGAAGAAATATAAATATTGAAAATAAAAGTTAACAAAAAATATTTTTTAATATTTTTTAGAACTAATTTGTTATTATATTTTATAATAGGATTATTTTTACTAGAATTTATTATATAGAATAAATATTAAAAATTATTATTATTTTTTATAACTACTTTATAATTATCTTTTAGAATAGGATTATTTTTATCTATTCACCTGATAACGAATTCCAAATAACTACCAAAAATGCTTTATATTTTATATATATTATATAGATAATAATATAGTATAAATGTTAATTTCGAAGTGAAGAAAATATAAATTTTTAAGTAAACAAAGTATAGAATTAAAAGCTATTGGAGGTTAAACAAATCAAATTGCACAATAAGCTAAAAATTCTTGACATTAAACATTGAAAAAATAGAGGGTATTTAAGTAATTTTATTATTCTAAAAATTATATAAATTCAATGGGGCGAGTATGCTTCATTTTCAAGAATACAGGGAATTTTATGCTAATTAAAAAAATTCAGGGAGTTTTGTGCCAATTAGAGTGAATATAGGGGGATAAATTGCATTTTACCCCTTCCCTTTCTTTTTGCACTGGACAAGAAGAAGCTTCCACTTCCTCAATTATATGTGTAATTTTTATTTTGAATGAATTACCAAAACCACCCTTGAGGTTCGGTGTAATTACAAGAATCATCTCTTAGGTTTGGCAAATTACAAAAATAACCCCTAATGAAACAATATCGTTGGGATTTAACGAAAATCGACGATGTTACCGTGTGTATAAAAGAT
>JACFYI010000797.1:169553-202305 GCA_014898755.1 Handroanthus guayacan
GTATTCTGGATTCGTATTCTGGTTTTGCCACTGCACTGAGGAAAGCAGCTGGGCTGGATCGTAAATACTTAGTGTCAGGCCCTACTGTGCCTTTTTTTTTTACTGATTGATAGCGTTTTAAGTTACAGTTGGGCCGACAAGAAAAGTCCCATGCATTTCTATAAGCAAAATTGCGCTAGTTCATTACATGAGGCCCAAGCCCAACTACAGTCCACAAGGACAAACGAAAGAAAAGAACTCGTTAAACCTAATCTAAAAAGAATGTTAACGTGAATGCGTGATACATCCGAAAAGAAAAAGAATGCTAACTTGATGGAATGCCACAAAGATTTGATACATGTGAATTTTCCTAAAGTAGATGTACAGAGAATTAGAGAGAGACCTCTTTTGTATTTACTTCTTTCTTAATAATCTTTGTTTATCCGATCGTGAGGACTGAGGGGGCATCAAACCATACTTAGAACTGGGGGAAGCCCATAGACATGGACACCCTTGTTAGTTACTAATGAACCCAGCTAAGCTATCATATAGCAGATTAGGGATGCTGTTTGTTCTTTGATTTGGAAAGGATATTTTCCAGTGACTTTCGCAGAACCAAGAGAATGGGGTTGAAAAGACAGGGAGGGAAAGCTTTCACGAGATCGAAGCCAAAACAGAGCACGCACGAGAATGAAATAGAAGAACTGCCAGCCGCGACCCACAGCCCTTGAGAGACCAGCGGTGTCCAGTAGACATCCTAGGCCCCACCTGCTTCGAGACCTCCGTTTCTTCACGGCCAGAAGATATTGCATGAGATAGTCCGACATGTTGATCTCATGGAGGGAAGATATATTGGAGATAAGGTTGACAAAGAGTCTAAGTCACGTCCAACTTTACAACAGTTGGTCAACAATTAACCAAGTAAAAGTCTCAGCAAGAACAGTACAGACGGTTTTTGGAAATGCGCTTGTAACCAGTTTCAAGTATTAGTATTCTCTTGACTTGGTTCAAGAATACATACTAGGATAACCGGGACAAATTTGAAAAGGGTGCTTTTTACACTTGCTCTTTCTTTTTCACACCAACTGCAATGTTTACTCTAAAAATATATACATAGAAATTGAAAAACGCAGCTCTTGTGAGCTTGCGTTATCCAAGCATCAACGTATTTACACTCACATGCTACTCTTGGCTGGAATGTCCATAATTGGCTACCAGGAGAGAAACAGACGAAGGGAAGGGAGAGCCAGAAGCCTGTTGCATGAAGATTTCTACAGCAGGAATGCTTTAGGAAACATAGCCATGGATAATTTTATGAATCACTCCAATTATCTTCATCTTCATCACTACCAGCAAAGGCCTGTAATATTGCTAACTTTCATTAATGAACTTGACTTTAATTGACACAAAAGAACATGGGGATGCCTGCAGAGAAAAAGAAAGAGACCTGACGAATTGCATTTGCTTTTTCCAGAATCGCAGCAACTTTAAGATTGGTCTTAGGACCCTGAATGCTAGGTCTTGATGCCACTGCAGGTTTCAAGTTGAAGGACTGACCAAATGAAGGCGGCGGTGAGTATTCAGCAAAAGATAATGGTATACAGAGCATAACAAAATTCAAATATGTTCATCCTTACCTTGGCCCTTATTTGCTCCAACAGCAAATCTCTTTCATCTACCTTCTGCATCTGAGGTCTAACTCGTTCTGTAACTTTTCGTAGCTGCAGAATGATTTAGATTGTGAATAGTATGTCTTCGAGGAAACAAACTGTGCCTACAACTAAAGTGCAGAACCCGAGAATACTTACTTTGCTCTTGTCAAGAGCAACAACATCATCGATAAGAGGATTGCGAGGCCGAGGCAGTTTCACTGTTTGACTCCCATTTGCAGCTCCGTCTTCCTCAGCTGGATATGTAACTTCACTCTCCGAACCAGGCATGATAAGCTGCCACTGCTCATTTTGCATCTTTGGTGGGAGGTTAATTGTCTTATGCATGGAGTTAGCCTCAAAATTTGAAGAGAGCCGCTGCTCGTTTTCAATCTTTGGTGGGAGGTCAATTGTCTCATGCATCGACTCGGCCTCCAAACCAGAAGAGTTCCGCTGCTTATTTTCAATCTTGGGTGGGAGGCCAATTGTCTCATTCATGGGGTCCGCCTCCAAACTATAAGAGCTGTGCTCAACCCTCACTTCTTTTGATGTGGTCTCAGGGACAACTTGAATCAGAGAGCTTTTCATCTCTTCAAGCGAAGAACTAACATCACCAGTGGGTGCAGTGGCTGGAGAGCTTTCTCGTGGGAATAATTCCTCATGTTTCATCATTTCTACCACTGCAGGAGACGAGGCATGCTGAACCTTTCCCATCCTCCACTGAACTGGAGGGAGAGGTGGCAATGGAGGTAATTCATCCAGATTGATCTGATTTGGTTCAGAGAAAAGATTGCTTGGGGGAAATATGAAACCTAATGAATCATTGGGGCATCCAGAGACATTAATGTCATAGTTTCTTAGTCCTTGAAGCTCTGACACCGAAGGTGGACAGTTGGCAAGTGAAAACGATAATGCAGACTTGTTGTCTCCTTTGTGATCATCCTGATCTAGCATTTGGCATTGATTGATCGGCTGTTGAGCTGACAATTCTGGACTTATTTCACCTGAATCCGACTCTTGATCAATTTGATCAGGTGGTAAGTCTCTCTTTTCTAGTAACATAGTTGCCTTGGTATCTGGTGGTAACTGAATCTTTTCTCTAAACATTGTTTCCTCAGTGTTACAACCAATAGGCAACAAGGGAGACTCAGGGACTTGATATTCTACAATTTGCTGAAAAGATTCTTGCTCTCTATTCATGACACTTTGCCCCAGGGATGAGTGAATTTGGGTAGCATTGAAAAAATCCAAGCCGCGTCCATCTTTGGAATCAAGATGTGAAATAGGAATGGTGTGTAGTACTTCTGGTCTAGGATAATCCCTTATTGTGCTGCAGAAGACAACGTGCAAATCTGATGCAGCAGCTTCTCTTTCATCCACTTCCTCCACTAAACCTGATTCCCCTTGGCTTCCTGAAAGACAATTTGTGTCTTCCTCCAATAAACTCGGATCCAATAAACTTTGTGAGAGTCTGTTCTTGTCACTCTTGAGTTCATCAAGACCCGAATCCTCAACGCAAGGAGCATGATCCTGAACCAATTTATCAAGAGCCACAGGTAAACTGACATTCCCTTCAGTAACATTATCAGAAACTGGAGGCATGGAAGAACCCATCAATGCAGTTGCTGATTGATCTGTCTTTGAATCAGACTCATCCAACAGTACAAGCACCTCATTCAATGATTTCAGATTGGCAGAGGGAGAAACTTCAGTAACTTCTAGTCCAGTGGCGCTCCTGTATGGGTTGAATCCATCCTTTTCTGTAGCATCTGACATCCCTGCAGGGTCTTCAAGTTTCTCTAGAGTATAGGATGAACTCTCTGGTGCTACAAAATCATTTGGCGTAACATCAGCCGTTATTCCTGTGCTCTGCAACCCCATCACTTCACCAAATTTGGGAGTTCCAAGTTGAGGAGTTTCATTTACTGCTATCTCTTCTGCGGAAATAGCATCTCTGTCATGAGCATCAAGACTTGCCTGGGGGGCATTAGGAGAGTTTTCTACAGGTGATAAAGTTAATGTTTGCGAGCCAATCTGATTGTCAATGGAGCTATTAGCATAATGCTCTTCAGTGTCAACAGTTTCAGCACTGGTGAATGATGTTTCCTCGAGTTCTCGCCCAAGAGAATGCTCCTTGGTGCATGAATAACAATTCACATCAGAAACAACATTCAAGCCTTCGTCATCCCACTCATCATTTAGCTTATCTCCTTTGGAAACTACTGGTGTGATATTGTCTCTATTATGGGTTATATCAGTATAATCTGAAGGGAAGTTCTCAGGCAACTTTGGAGCCTCATCATCCAATTTACCAGGAATTGGATTCTCGGTAGAAATCATCTCTGCAGTACCAATGCTGCTACGAGAAAGAACATTCCACATATTTATTGTGGAACTCGTTCTCTCAAACTGATGAAGATCCTCCCTATCAGAGTCATCTTTATGTGGCAAATCAGCAGATATTGCGGCTGAGCTATCTGTGGTATGACATATAACATAAGAGATATTCGACATAGAAGGCGCATCCTCACCCTTTGGCTCATCCTCTAAATGTTCTCCAGAAGAGGACCTCGGAGATTCATCTCCTGACTGTGATTTGGAATCAGAGATAGTGGGAAACCACTGGGAATTTGTGATCAGGTTTGTCTTCTTTTCTTCCTCATCCAAGGTACATACTGTTTCATCTGACTTAGGTCGTCTTAACCTACCTTCTTTCACAACTCCTTCTGAATCAGAATGTAATAAAATAGGTGCTAAATCAGTACTGCACAAAGTACAACCCAGATGCTCAAAGTCAGGCCTGTTGCCCATCAATATATTGTCAGAAACCACAGGTTTTGGAAGATAGTCCACTGGAAAATCTTTGTCAGCAAATTTCTTGTAAGATGATGCATCAACTACTGCAACTTCAGAGATATCAGCAGATAGAGATTCTTCAGCAGACATTTTTTCTGATAGTGGGATTTCAGTTGAGGTTCTTGGAGAATCAGACGATGAGAAACTAGATATTTCCTTTTTGGATGAGTTGTTACCCTCATCTGACATTGTCGAGTCTCCAGTAGATTGCGAATCTGATAATTGAGAGTGAAGATGCTCTTCATTCTCAACAGAAATCAATGAGTGATTTTTAATATAGTTGGAGGTGAAATTATTATTTACCCTCCGCTCAGAGTCCGTGTCCATTTCTGAATCCATGGTTGAAGGTGCATCCACAAAATTGTCTGTCTCACTGGCAAGATCATCAGATTGGTAACCAGTTAAGCTGGTTTCTGTTTTGCTTTCGCCAGCTACTGCTATATCCTTTTCACCAATCACCTTATCAATAGTGGATGAGTTACCTTCTGGTACAGCATTAAGATATGAGTTGAATACCTCACAGATTTTATCATTTGTGGAAACCTTGTTTGTCTTATACATGAATGAATTCAGCATAGTTTCCTCTCCATCTGAAGGTGGAGGACTTCTTCTTCTGCCCACCCTCTCTCTAGGGGGACTTAGTGATCTGACTTCAAGTATTTCAAGATCAGATTCATTGTGATCATTTGTGGGCAACTGCAAAGGTGAACTTACTGTAATTTCATGAAGCATTTTATGCTCTGGGGAAGGAGTCTTCAATACTTTTTCCATGTAGCTCTTCCCTGTTTTTGAGTCAAATGGAAATCCATTCAGCCTCCTTTTCAATTTTGCACGACGCGCAGGGTTGCTGACACCATTTTCGACAGGTTCATCCAGAAAGAGCTGATGGAGCCTGTAAGAGCTAGGACAAAAATAAGACAAAACTTGCTCCACAGCATACCCACCGATAAGAGAAATCTGTGGCAAGATAAAGATAATCTCACTTGGCATGTGACAAGAAAACTTCAGGTGTTTCTCCATTTCTCCAGCGTGGCCCTTTCTTCTGTTAAATGTTCAAATAGTAATTGTTAAGGAAAAAATGAATCAATAAAAGAACAGCATAGGCATTGTTTTAAGAGTCCAAATTGCAGTGAAGGAAGGCGTCCATATGCCCAAGATAGAACTGGAAAAAGCAGGACGCAGCATGAAGAATCATATAGCTGCTATATATTTTGGATATTTTCAGATGTATATTTCACTACCCGAGGCAACATCATGTGACGATCATGAAATTGAGGTGTCAACATTGTCAGCGATGTGTAAATATCAGTTTCACATAAACATAAGAGAAAGGGCGAAGTATTTAAATGAAACAAAAAAATCAACCAATTTACTTATTCAGTCAAAATAAAGAATTCTTAAAACATTCTTGTCAAAATATCCGATAGTATGAGCAGTTTGACACTCTATAAGGGCATATGTTGAGATTCATGAAACACACACAAACATCATCAATGGCAAAGGCAAATGCTTGCAGACAGTAAAGAAACTAGTTATTCCACACTAGCCTTATATGGCTGAAAACTAGAAATCTTTTTCAGGGAATTATTCCACACTAATCTTTTATTGCTGAAAACTACAAATCTTTGTCAGGGAATTACCTTTGTTTTGCGAATCTTCTTTTCCCTCTGAACATCTGCACTAGTCATTGCAGAGTTTTCGACTTTAAAAAATGAAGGATCAGTGTAACGTTTTAGACATGCTCCAGCACCGGCAACATCAAACCTAAATCGATGATTTCATTTGAGATACTTTGAGCAAAAGATATTAGTTGGTCAACCAAAAGGTGAACAATAGATCATACTTGTCTAGAAGGAATAGTCGAGGGGGACCCCTGCATTCTTCATACGAATCCATTACAAATCGAGGTAAATCTCCCTGTGTGACTAGATTCTGGTCCAATTTTAGAGTAGGATGCCACTCAACACCTGAAACATACTATGTCAAATGCATTGCAGTTCCATCTAATAAGAAGCTTGAGGCATAATTAATTGTAGATGTAATACAAAAAGAGCCAAATTCCCTAAAGAATTACTCCCCAAGAACCTTAAATGAACAACCGCAAAGCAAGAATATACTTCAATAACATGTTACTACATGAAATAATATTAGTGTCAATTCATTTAAAAAGAATAAAAAGAAAAGAAAAGAAAATAAGAGAAAACTTAAGCATCTATAACCAGGTTTAGTAATATAAGCCACATGAAGGATACATGTAAATGTATTTCTTCAAGGAAACAGTCGAAGAGAGGTTTTTGTAGGATATAATCAAAAGAAAGAAGGTTCTAACCAGCATTGTAGAAGAATGATGAATCATCAGTCTGGGAGAGAAATGCTTTCTCAATGGAGGGAACCTCAGTCTCAAGCTGTTGGACTCGAATCATTAAGTCATGCCCTCTTGCAGCAGTGGCCATCACTTCTTCATGTAGGTCATGAAAAATCTCTGCAGCAAACCTACAATATCACAAAAAACAAGCAATTATGAGCCTCTTCCTATTGACTGACGTTTTTTTTAAAAAAAATAATAAGAATTTAACCACACCAATCCCCAACCAAGCGCAACTCGAAACTCATGAAAGAAGGAAACTAAATAAAAATAATAAGTAATTAAAAAAAAAAAAAAAAAAAAAAACAAACAAACAAACAAACAAACAAGCCAGAAGATTTAGAACATCAGATGGTCTGACTCAATAGAATGTTAGCAGCCAGGCAATGCAAATCTTTCCCACAGAGAGAGAGAGAGAGAGAGAGACTAATCAAAATAAACATGTATTGTCACTCTCAAAAATAACACAGAAAACTCGGCAAAAACATCCAAGTATACGAATGTGAATTTAATCACTACCAGCTACATTTTAGAATTGCTCCATGGTATACACTAGGTCAATGCAGCATTTCTTGAAAGCAGACAAGATTGTAATAAATGAGCAAAGAAATGAAAGCACTGAGTTGGGTAAGGTAGTCAATTGCTTCGCAAAGATTGCGTTATGCACCAAAGAAGCAACATGTTTTACCCTTATAACTTAGATAATGTATTATATGTATTATATCAGTTGATGTAATAAGCATTTTCTTTCGGTAATTCTAGCTTGCCAAAAGAAATTAGTGACATACCAGACAAGAAATAGTGTCAACAATAGATGAATCAATTTGTGAATGCATTCTGATCCACTGCCCTATTTGATGCTCGAAACACAATCTAATTCTACAAAAACTGTGAAATACTTTCACATATGGTAGTAGATCATGTCCAATTCACAAACATTCGATCACCTGGAGAAACTGTGTGGTTTAATCATGCATGCACACTACTTGCCAACAAAACGCGTAAATAAATTCAAGGCATCAAAACTAGAGCGCAAAATTCCATCTGGAGTTCACCATCAGTAGATCAAATACTGACAAAAAGTTAAAAACATCCATCCAGACCATAACTTCATAATAGATGTCCGTACAAAGACTTCTCAACAGACAAAAAGAAAAAGCAAATATCAGGTAACCTCCACAATCCTATAATTCCTCACATTTAGTTCAAAACGCCACTACTCAACCACTCAAAAGCGCTAAAGCTAAAAACGTAACAACTGCAGAAACTGAAAATTAACTCAGCCAAGTTGTTGAGCGGTTAAAAGTACAATAACCCTCACAGAACCCCTAATTTACTCACATTTCGTCAAAACTCAAGCAAAAACAATGAAAAGCTGAATGTTAATTAAGAATTAAAACATAAAATACTTTTATGCAAAAACACCGAAGTCCAGACAAAAACCAACCGGAACAACAATATATAGCTGAAAACTTAATTAAGAATTTTGTAAAATAAAATATCCTAGCCGTCAAGTTCACCATTACCTCCATGGAACCCACAAGTTCCACATATTTCATCCAAAACACAAAAATTCCGCCAAATCCATCCACAAAATAGTAAGTAAACCGAAAAATAACAGAAAAACAGAAGTCTATAACTAGAACGCACTCGGCGAGGTCGCCGAGCTGGCGAAGAACGCCAACTATTCCAGCCATGGCGACGCCTTCAAGCAAAGCCTCCGGATCATCCTTATCGGCTGCTCGGTACAGCTCCGGATCGGCTAAGCTGTACTCATTCCTTATCTCGTATCTACTCATCGGCATTTTCTACTTTCTTTGCCGAAATCAAATCCCAACCGAATTTCAATTCCTAAATTTTATCTCTGAGGAGGTGAAGACTCGGGCAGAGTATTGTTGACTCTCTTAAATAGCTGACAAGCAATTATACCTTTTTATTTGGATTTTTCCACTTTTTCATTTTGTTTTCTACCGTGGAGATTTTGGTGTTGAATGGTGGGCATGTGGAATTAAAAGGTGCCGGCGCTCCGGGTTACGACGGTGCGTCTCGAGCCGTTTGTTGTGGGCTTGCTGTGCGTTGGATCGCTCTCTCATTTCCCCTTTTTTAAGAAGTTCTTGTTGGAAGATTAGTTTCGTTTTTGTCGAACTTTAACAAATTATTTTAGTGAAATTGGTGCTTTAGATTATGAATGTCAATAATATGTTAAATTATCCAAATCTATTCTGAATTCCTGAAAATTAATGTCTTAGGTAATAAGTAAACAAGTTAATTCTTGAAAAGCAATTGATGAAAAAAAAGTAATTTAAAATGAAAACTAAAAATAAATTATTAATTTTGTTATTTGATACTTGAGTTTGATTGGTTTGGATTCAAGCCCCAAAATAATGTGATTAGTCTATGAATTGAGTTGCCATATTTTTGTAGGTTTAGGCTGAATAACACGTTTAATTAATATCGCATTTTTAATAAGCTATTCTTAACATCAAACATAGTTTTTAATAATTCTAAATAGACCTTGCTTTTTTTTTTCTATTAAAAAAAAAAGATAGACCCTACTTAGTTGGTCGTATCATTCGTGCATGTTTGATATGTTTAGAGAATAGAACATTTAATATATAATTTCATATTGGTTTCTTAAGATATATAATAATGTTATACAAAGTGATGGTGTATCTTTAGACAAATTCATCTTAAAAATAAAAAGCTACACACTCAAGTCCTATCTCCATAAAAGAGATAGAATATCGCATTAATTAGTCACGAATTTTCAATAGTTCTAAATCGATTTTGGCTGTACTTGAAATACAACCCCTATCAAAAAAAATAAAAAGAGAAACTAATTCTGGTTTTGTGTAAAGTTTAAAGTGGTTAAAATCCTTTATTTCCAAAAATATCATCTTCTAAGCTTTATATTAAATACATGCCAAATATATTAAAACTTTTGTTATAACAACACATGTTATGGATTATTTATGGATGTCATGTATTTGGAAGACATTCATACAATAAAATTAGGGACAAAATAATTGAAATAGACAATTTAGAGCGAGTTTGTAAAAGGATAAGTATCATGTGAAATTATAACAAGTGCATTTGGTGCTCTATACATAGTTTATTAAAATTAATTCTTTATATTAATGAGCTGCTTTTGACGTATAAACATCATTTCGAACAAATTAATATACTTTGAGATCTTTTATAAAACAGAATTGGACACACATTATTGATGAGAAAATGAGAAATTATTTATGTTTATTTTTTCTCAAATTTTCATCCTAATTTGTATAATAAAACATATTGAAAACTTTCTTTCCGCTTTTACTTTATTTGAAATAGCTCCTAATAAATCTTATACTATATATATATATGTATATGTATATATATATGTATATCCATGGGAAAGATTAAAGGAGGCTTTTATTGAAGAAAGTTTTGCTTGGCGCCTGTCGGGTGTCGGTGGGTCCGAGCAAATTTCGAGCCTGAATCCGAGGCTAAGCTTCATGTGTTATGGTTCCCATTAAAAGCCCATTTTCATGGTCTTTTGTTTTTTTAGTTAATGAAAGATTTCCTCTTTATGTGGAGCCCACTGCCACTAGATTAGTATGATTAAGGGGTGTCACGCACATGAAAAGTTATAAGGGTAGGGCATGGTCTGTTTTGTTTTATTTAAGGTACTTAACGACAGTTAGGATATTAATCATGGAATTTAAGCATCGCTTTAAGGTATTGTTTAGCGTGCAGATTTGAAAAGCTGGCGAGAAAACCTGGCTTATCACATGTGCTGTGCTTGCTTAATTAGTTGCTTTTGTGCTATAATTCCTCTTGTTTCTTTCTTCTCTCTTTTCCAAACTGATTTTAGCAAATTGCAGCTATATGTAATATGTGACCTCCAAATCTAAATGTGGAACATAACTAAACTATAATTCCATCGTGGCCATCCCGCATCTCCAACCTAAGAGTTGTTCAATGTGACCGAGTTATTTATGTTTAAAAATAAATCTAGATATCAGTTAAAATAAAATACTGATATTATGTGTTCATATATTTTTGTGAAAATATGAAAAGTTGGAAAAAAAATAAAGTAGAAAGGGAAAAATATCTATGAGATACAACAGTAAATCACATGATCTATCTATGCCCCTTCCCCTTGTTGGTTTGCAAATATGTATAATAGTGGAACAAAGAATTTGGTATATTCTAGATGGATCATAGTTTAAACTCCCTTGTTCGTTTGTTTTTTTTTTTTTGTTATTTTCTGTGTATTGCTCTTTTTGTTCCTTTTTTAGAGTTTTTATTATTTATGCCACTAATGTTGTTGTGTAGTTATCTTTTTTGTTATCTTGTATCTTTGCTTTCTATTTAATGAAATTTACTATTACAAAAAAACTTGATATTTAAGAGGAAAGTGGAGCCGTTCAACCAAAAAAAAAAAAAGAAGAAGAAAAAACGTAAAGAAAGAAGAAAAAAGGAAGAAGAAGAAAGTGGAGCCTGATTGAAATATTTTGTCCTTTTGGGCTGCATTTCCGATGGGTGGGCACGGACTCCAACCTTTATAGAACTTTTTATTATGAATTTATGATGAATGCTTCCAAGAACTTTCCTGACCTTTCTGTATGGCGAAGCCTTTTTCTTCATATTTCACTTGTTAAAACTTGGCAGCTAATTGTTTTATCGTTTGCTTACCAAAAATAATTGTTCCCTTTTCCCTGTAATTCTATTGAAAATGAATCAAACCTTACCTCCTTTTTTTTTTTTTTTTAATCAAAGTTTACCTAATTTCAAAAATTAGTTTAAAAAAAGCAAGTATTGTTCAAAACATATTAAGAAAAAAAATCACTATCAATATCTTTTAAGTGTTGTGAGATTTTACCAAGTTCTACCGATTTTAATATTGCGAAAATATTAGTTTAAAAATGGGTCCTTCCAGCCAATAAAATATGTAAAAAAAAAAAAAGGCAAAATCAAAGAATATATGTGAATCTTTTTATAAATTTTTATTTTAAATTCCATGAAGTAAGTACTTACTTAGGTGTTGTTATTAATTTTTTCTTGATAAGTATGGTGTTATTATTAATTTGTTATACCTATCAATTAACTTCAAGAAATAAGAGGTCCTTAGTAAAAAAAGGTTAGTTAAGAAATTGAGGGAATAATGGCGTGAGTGACTTTATCGCCGATACAAATACAATGATGCAACCTTAGCTTTAAAGCTTTGGTTGGGTAAATTTCCTACTACGGGCATCACTTAAGATATCAACAAAAATCGTTTTTATTATAACCAATGCATCTTAATTTCATTAGTTTTTTATTAGACATGCGCCTGACGATGAAAGCTACCGGTTTAAGGAATAGGAAAAGGTCAATCAACCATCAAGTCGTTCCACTATATTTCAAGTACGTCAAGGGTGTCATAACTTTTGAATTATTTGCATTCAATACCGACATTGTAATACAAAGATATATATTTTATATATATATCTATATGCTATTCAAATTTTGAGGAAAAGCGTTAGACGTTCCTTTGAACATGAAATTGGACCTGATACGATGAACACTAATCACATTTGAATCAAATATGTATTAATTATCCTAAATTATTTTCTTTTTGAATTTATTTCATACACAACTCTTGTACTATTAGCTCATGAGGAAACTATGATACTTATTTCATACAATTTTTTATATAAAAATAACATATACCGCTATGAAAACTTGATATGGTAATTAATTAGCAACAGTTTATGAAACGACATTTAAAGCAAAATGTCCCGCTCCAAAATAAAACTAAACATCTCGATCTTTATTTCCAAATATGTTGTAATCTAATATGAAAGATTATTCTCTTAATATATTTAAAATATAACCAAACAGTTTTAACGTAACCTATATTCATATTATATATTATTATTATTATTATTATTATTATTTGATGGGTGTATCATGTGTTTTTTGCTTGTATATGTTATTGGGCCTTAAATGACCCCCTTCAGGATTATGACCCAATACTTCTGTTTTATCATTATATCTTAGTGTGGCATGACTGTCTGATGGGCCTATACATGTGGCAAGTGACCATGGTTTTTAATTAGGAGGTTGAATCATGGAAATTTCCTTTTGCTAAGAGGACTGCCCTATTAGCAGCCCATAATCTTGGGGCATGGGGTAAAAACTCTAATTGGGACTAGATATGCGCTCCAGACGATTTACCCGCCAATGTATTCTGTGATGGGGGCTTTCCCATTGTACGTAGCCTTTCTTTTTTATTAATGAAATTTACTGATTCATCTAAAAAAATAAAATAATAATAATAATAATAATAATTAGAAGGTTGAATAACACTCCATCGAGAACTAAGAGAATAGATATGTAATTTGGATTACAACTCCGCATAACAAGGTTCCTACAGGTCCACAAAAGATTTTATTCGAGGCTCTCATTACATGCTAGTTAAAATAAAATCTTGTAGGTTCAGGTATTCAAAGTTTTATCACTGGCCTCATACTTTACAAAGAAAAAAGTTAATAGAGATGTGATTATGTGATTATGTGAAAAGGTTGTCTTTGGAACCGATCTTCAAAGTCAGGTGTAATTACTACGTAGTTTAGTACCATTGTCCAATAATTTTGTATATCCAAGCAATAATTAGTGATCATGCATGCGCTGTCCTGATCATACCTACTTTTTACTCATTACTTTATCATTTCAAAATTATTATTATTATTTGGTCAACCTGGTTTTTTTTTTTTTCCCCCTTCTTTTTGCATGTGATATTGAATAATTTAATTAGTTAATTTACATCAGAATTTATATTTACCTAATATTTAGTAGCAAACATGCACACATAATTACATAAAAATTATCGATATAATTAGTAATACAAAATTGTTTTGACTAATAAGTTGACTGACGACGGCAAAGAGCCGAGCTCGAAATTAATCATAAAATTGACTCCTTCAAAGAGCCAAGGCTCGGATTAAATTCCGGAATTAGTGGCCAGTTAAAGGCTCAAATTTTAAAGCAATTACAGCTAAGTCGGTTGACTTTGAATTCATTTGTATATTCATTAAATTAGTACTGCCATGGGTCAGTGTACGTACTCTTTTGTCGGATTGGGCATAA
Organism: Handroanthus guayacan; assembly: GCA_014898755.1. Taxonomy (NCBI): domain Eukaryota; kingdom Viridiplantae; phylum Streptophyta; class Magnoliopsida; order Lamiales; family Bignoniaceae; genus Handroanthus; species Handroanthus guayacan. The sequence goes on from JACFYI010000797.1 coordinate 183,522, forward strand.
TCTTCAAAGATTGCACTAATAGCTGTAATTAGAAGCGTTAGTAGGTGCTTGGATACAGCATTGATTACCATAAAACGCAATTACGACAAAATTTTTAATTAATGAATCCATATTCCACGCCATCGTCTGGCACGTAATTTGGCGTTCGTTCTTTTTCCACTCTAACGACTTATGGCCAATAGCGGGTCAAAGATATATATATATATATACACACACACTAGAAACTGTGACACACTCATTGCGTGTGGCTAAATTTTTTTATTTACAAAATTAGAAAAATATACTTTAGTACATTCAAATATTAAAAACATTAACAAATGTGAGCAAGCTATTATATATATATATATGATAGAATTCAAAACTATTATACTATAGGAGAAAGCTCAAGCGTGTTCTGTGGTAATCGAACTCATAAGGAAACTTCTCCTAACCAATCAAGTTTGGGTTGTCAGCATATTTGACTTCTTTTTTAAATGTATAAATTGTTGCATCGTCTTACGGGAAATTAAATAAGGTATATACTAATTATATTAATAAGCGTCTTCCTAGAGCTGAAGGCAGCTCTATCTTTATGCTGGCGTAAAAATAAACAAAGGAATCTGATTACTCTTTTTGGCTCCAAAACTTGGACATCCCGTTGCCTGATTATATGGTTAAAAATTGACATTAATGAGTTTATTATCTTGAAATTTAGTTAAAAAATTGCATATATATATATATATTCTTCCATTTGATTCTGTAGAAAGAAATAACAATGAGACGCCAGTGTTTATAGGTTGTACTTGATTATTGATTTTTTCTTAAATTATACTTACTAAAATTCCAAACCGAAGTATATAATTAAGTATGATATATAGTTATATTCTTTCAAATCTTTTCTTTTAATTATATACCTTGCCATGCATGTCAACCTGGAAACTTATGTTTTGTAGTTCCAAATGATTTGATATCCAACTAAGATATGCGCTTTGTACGGTAAATTAAGATTCAAAAACCGTATTAACAGACATAGTGGCTGTAGGGGACTCTTAATCAAAATCCAGACTGTCTAAATCTTGACAGGATTTGGTAACCTTAATTAAATTGGAACTGAGATTTGATTAAGATTCTTTTAATTGATTAATTATATGTATGTACCTTTACATCACCCAAACATTTGAGAGAGAGTCAAAAACTCCTATTTTTGTGTTGATACTTGAAGTTACTTCGATGAATTAAGTATTATCAACCAAGAGTAACTTAGTATACTAGTTACGCATGACCTACATCGTTCTTATTTTAATATTTGCTGCTAATAAACAATTAATATAGTTGTATCTTTTGTTGTTCAATAAAATGTAGTAACTTTTGAGACCATAAAAAAGATTCAACTTTTGGACAATTGTTGCCAAGTAAATAAAATTGTATAATCCAAGTTGCGTATTTTCTTTTGTCCCTTTCTTCCAAGAAGAAGGAGAAATGCCCCTATCGGTCTCCATCAAAGCTGGAGGATAGTTCAGTCACATGCATGAATGGGATTTGAATATATGTGCCCTAATTAAGGTGAAAACTGGAAAGTGAAAAGAGAAGAGATATATATATATATATATGTTTAAGGAGTGAGGGACAATCCAACTTTAAATAAGTACAAATTGTCAAATTCAGGGAAATATTTAATTAATGCCAGATATTATATTAGCTAGCTAGGTTCTTCTTCCTATAAATTTCTTTCATCTTCTCCCAACAACACCGCCATTCCCATTCCTTTATCGTCAAATTAAGTTTCTTTGTCTCCTCTTGGCTCTTCCTCTTCCTCACTCAATCTAATATATTTTACAATGCCCGCGCAAGTGATTCCCGAGATTATCTTCCCCGGAATCCAATTCCTGGGTAAAGGAACCTCTTCTATCCCCATCAAAAGGTACGTACGTACGTTAATATTAATACCGATCGAGCTGAATTATATATAAGCCAGTACTGCTGATACTTTGTTATGATCACTAAATTGATCTGTACATGTAATTAATTAAATATACCATTATATATACAGATTGGAAGGAAAAGTAGCGATTGTAACCGGCGGCGCTAGAGGCATAGGAGAGGCTACTGTAAGACTCTTTGCAATCCATGGCGCCAAAGTCATTATTGCCGATGTGGAGGACAGCCTCGGAAATTCACTCGCGAACTCGTTGTCCCCTTACGTTACCTACGTTCACTGTGACGTCACTTCCGAGGAAGATATCGAAGCCCTAATAAACTCCACGGTTTCCAAATATGGCAAGCTCGACGTACTCTTCAACAACGCGGGGATACTCGGCGATCAGTCCAAGCACAAGAGCATCCTCGATTTTGACGCCGACGAGTTTGACCGGATCATAAGGGTCAACGTCAGAGGCGCCGCCCTCGGAATGAAGCACGCAGCTCGGGCCATGATCCACAGCCTGGGCGGCGGAGGGTGTATAATCTCGACGGCGAGCGTGGCGGGAGTGATGGGCGGGATGGGGCCGCATTCGTACACAGCGTCGAAGCACGCGATCGTGGGGCTGACGAAGAATGCGGCTTGTGAACTGGGGCGACATGGAATTCGGGTTAACTGCATATCGCCGTTTGGCGCGGCGACCAGAATGCTGGTGGATGCTTGGCGGGTTTACGAGGGAGACGGCAGCGGGGCGTGTGTTGGTGAGGAGGAGGTGGAGAAAATGGAGGAGTTTGTGAGGGGTTTGGCGAATTTAAAAGGGGAAACGTTGAGGGTAAAAGATATAGCGGAGGCTGCGCTTTTTCTTGCGAGTGATGAATCAAGGTATATAAGTGGTCATAATCTTGTCGTGGATGGCGGTGTTACTACGTCCAAGAATTGTGTTGGCTTGTAGCTACCTGCACCTGCCACATATTAATACGTAGTGTTGTTCAATTTTCTTCTTCTTTCCCTTCAATTAATTAGGAGATATTGTGCGTCCGTGTGTATGAAATGTCTACGTATTTATACTAAGTGATTGATCGGATTTTCTTCTCAATTTCCACGTGCATGACTTATAATATAAGCTCGGAGTTATTTTAGAAATAAGGCGCGTGCGCACACATACACACGCACATATTTCTGGGTAACGGTGGTGGGATCGGAGTTGAATTTTTCTTTGAGAAAACGATAATAATTTTTATCGTGATGGTGTTGGAAAGCATAGTTTTGGATAGAAGAGGAAGTTAATCTTCAATATAACGAATTTTTATTTTAAATGACTTCAATGATTTAAGAGAATACAATGGGTACATGTAGGTAAAAAAGAGATCTCTAGTCAATAATTCATGGAAAATAATTCTAGATACATGAAACATCCTCCAACCCATTATAAGATTCATGTACGCACCATTTTCTTAAGAGTCCAAGAGACTCATGCACTTGGACATAACTTTTCAAATTACATATTTCAATAGATATATATATATATGGTTTCACAAATGATATTATCGGTGTTGCAATCTGTTTAGCACCGACTAATATAATTCTCAAGAATACCATCAACCATCCGTGTATATTATATGATCACCTTGGAATTAATATAATGTTCGATCACTGCTCAGCCATACACGGTTCTTGATTAACACTGAAGCACAATAGAGCTGATTAAGCTCTCCAATATTAGTTAGACAGACTAAATAACCGTATCAATGAGCAAGCAAATTTTATCAGCTAGGTTTCATTAGCAGCAGCACTAACAAGTTACATATATAATATATTTCATATTTCATACATTAAAAACATCCAAATATAAATTAATTAGTGTGTGTGTGTGTGTATATCAAACATAGTTGAGAAAAATGGCTGCTTTAATTAATTAATTAATACGGTGCAGCTTCTCTAAATAAGTAAAAATTGTTTGTTCGGAAAGAAAACTTAAGTTTTGCATGGCTTTCACACTTGTTTTTAAGTTAACTGCGCAAGAGTTTGGGAATTGCAAAAAAATTGAGCAATTACTACGGTTAAAAACTGATATTAATAGAAAAAAGTGGTGGTAAAAAGTCATTTGTTATGATTTTATCATGAAAATGATTTGTAATTTTTGTTAATTCTGGTAGATATTTTCACCTCAGTGTAGTCACGACAAATAATATTTTCATCATAATTTTTTAAATTATTGACTATTACTTCCATTACGATTATTAATTTTGGGTTATTAATTATTACTTTGATTATGGTTATTGATCTTTTATTTGGCGTGTACGCTGCCTGTAATACTTTGCGCAGTGCAGGCGCAGCAGTAGAGCATCTCCCTAACCCTCCACAGGTACGTATATATGGGGCGGCCAGGCCACATTAATTCTTTTTGCCATATAATTAATTTTTAATAATTTTTTTTTTTATTTTTTATTTTAATATATACACATGGTTGATGAGGCGGCTTTTTTGGTCTTCATCTCCTTTCTCCACCGAAATTGCACTCTGCGCGTTAACCAACTCATCAGCCTCTGTAGCTGCCCCTCCCCACTTCCATTATTTTAATTTAACTTCAATAACTTTGACTGCAATTTACCGTCGCTTAACTTTGACATTGATAATCATGTCTATAGTCAATAATTTATTGGTTTGGTCTACGAAGTCATCTAGCTAGTACACTTAATTTACTAATCAATTATATATTCAAATTAGCACAATTGATCGACAGTATACTTCACACGGACATGTTGACATGGTTCCACTGCCTCCTTCTTAGCTTTGGCTACCATGGACGTTTAAGCAACAATTACTAAAAAGTTATAGATTCCAACATTAATATATAAAATATGTTAATATATATACATTTTCTTTGGTAAAGGTCAATGTAAATTTATTATGCATTAAAAAAGGGCAAAAGGGAAGAAAAGAACAAAGTACATGAATGCGAAAAAGCGATTTTATCTTTAACTTGATCCATGCGGCAAAAGTTTTAAGTAAGAAAATCCCAATTCCCTGAAATGAATATTCACAAAAATCTTGATTGAATATGCAATATCTGTAATAATATAATTGTGACAAATTGAAGTCAGATTTGAGAACACAACATGAACGATAAACTGTAAATTGAAAGTAGGAGAAAAGGAAATTTTCAGATACAACAAGATAACAATTTTCTAGATACTGTACAGTTGGGTTGAGCCCTAATTTATAGAGAAGGAGATAGCAGGAGGTTAACTTAATTGCAGCTGAGCCGTCAAGATTTGGAATACAACAACTAACGGCAACTAACGGAGTTAATAACAGCACTAACAACTAAGCAACAGTAAAGTCGCAAGGCTTGGAAGTTGCGTTTTCATCATTATCCTTAATAATAACAACTTGGTTGGTGGAGGATTGAATAAGCAAAAACAGTTCCCCAGGTGTCCAGTGATTTTTACCAGGTGTCAAGCTACATGCTTCTGCTTTCTGACAACTGATTTACTGCTTACTCCGACCCATCTTTTCCTTCTCATTTACTGCTCCACTTGTGCACTTCACATTCATTTATTCCCCACTCCAGTATTTCTTAATTCTTGTATCCCTTCTTTTTTCACCCCTTGCACTTTCGTCACTCCACATAGAACTCTCCAGTACTCCCGCAAAGGGAAATATATATATTGAAAGAGAGAATATATATATATATATAAAAAGCAAAAAATTAAAACTCATGGAAGAAGCAGATTCTTCTATGAAAAGTGATTCTGCAAGAAAACGAACAAGGAGGCGGTCTCACACAAGAAAAGCTGCCCTAAGAAGCAGTTTCCTCAGCATGGCTGAAGCAAGAAGAGAGATCGCGACTGCTTTGCAGCTTCACAGATCATCATCAGCTTCCGTGGTGAAGAATAATAACCCTCCGATTCTCAGCAGTACTCCTCATAATCAGAATTACTACCATCAGTTAACGGACTCCATGCCTATGCCGGAGCCCACTTGGTCAACTACTGCACCTGCGGTGCTCTGTGCTCCGGTTCACCCAATGGAAGTTCTGGAGGTTGAATGGTTTGATAATCTGTCTTCTTCTTACTCGTGGTGGATGGGCTTTTTGAACTCTTTGGATGGCAAAAATGGCACCAATGAATCGATGGAAATTTCAGAGGGGTTAAGTCCGTGCTTGGATGCAACAAATGTTGAGAAACCTGCTCCGGATGCAAGTGATCACGGCCCGTTTACAGATGAGTGGTTGATACTTCCAGCAGCCTATGAACTTGGAGAACAAATGTAATGAATGGATTTAAAAGATTCTTGAATCTTGATTAGGGACGTGTTGATTTTCATTTCTGTTGGTTGATTAATTACCCGCTAATTAATACTAGTGCGAAGCAAGTTTCTTGTTTATTTAATCTTGAGACTTTCCAATTCATTTGCAGCACTGTTTCTTGTTAATGGGCCTTGAGGCAGTAGAAACGTCCAGTTTTCGATATTGGATTAATGGGCCTTGATTCGGGGCTCGAGCCTCAATCTCATTGTGGGCGAATTCATACCACAAGAGGCCTGTTTAAGGGCCGGTGTGACGATGACGATGATGATAATGATACGGATCTTCATGAAGGACTGTTATGATTACCTACAACCGTGACATTGTAATCTGAAACTGTTGATACTGACTAGATGCATGATTAAGGTCTAGTCTTTAATCATCAATCACAACCACAAAACCAAATGAAAAAAAAAAAAAAAGGAAATAAATGAGTTTATAGTAGTGTCCCTTTCGGTGCGCCTATATATTGATGTGCCAATAGAATAATAAAAAGGGTCCCCCTTCAATGTAATGATTAATCTAATATTAGGTAAGCAGTGCGAATTTTATCAGTCAAATAATGTGATTTTCGCAGTTGTCATATGGCAACCACTCATGATATTAGCAGCGATCCAATTCGAAAACGCCCGGTATCCTCCATTTTATTTTATTTTGGGTACTAAATACATGCTAAGAATGTTAAATTTTTTCTTATAAAAATATAGATTTATAGATGTCATACACTTAGTAGGTATTGGTGCAATAGAGTGAAAAATGAATAAGAGACGAAATACCAAATGAAACGGATGATCTAATTAAAGTGATGAAAAAAATGAGATCCATGAGTAGTTTGAAAGTCCTTTTTTTCTTTCCCCCAAATTGCATTTATATATGTACTTCATTTTACTTGTACTAAATAAGAATTATTATTTTTTACTATGTATAAGTGTGTAACTCAAAATGGAGATATCAAGACTGTCTTAACAAATTAATTAAGGTATTAGCTAAATAAGAGTCTTAATACAATATATACAATGCACAATTGCAAGATTTTCCAAAGGAATCATGAAATGATTTGTACTATATATATATATATATATATAAAGAGTAGATGCCCAGTTTGTATCCATTGGGGCGCAGAGTGGGGTTGGGTTAAGGTTGAAGTTTGAATTGAATCCATTGTACCTTCAATAATGGTTTGGTTAGTGATTAGTGAAGATGTGGGGATAGCTTTGAGGAATGTCCAAATTGTGTGCACGAGCGGCATCAACAGCTTGGATCCAACTGGTCTTCTTAAATGTGCTAGGCCCTATTTTGTGATGTATGGTTGCTATAATTGCATTATTGTCCTTTCACAATTTGGATTTCAGGCTTTTATTCGTTACTGAATATGCAAAAAAAATCAAGGGATTAATAAACTACATAACGCGATGGACTTTTAACTATTTTAGACAATTTTTTTTAAGAGGGTCTGATTTATTTAATTAGGGTAATATGTGCATGCATGATTTACTATTTGAGGTCTCATTTGTGACATTTCTTATTGGTCACTAATTATTAATCCTTGTTCACTCCATGTATTACGTAGTGTTAGGATGCTTCGTAATGCATCTTTTTCAAATGTAGGACAAACCATAGTAAAAAACAACCAAACAAATACGAGTAAAGACTGTAAAAAGAACAATTTTTAGGAACTAGAAGTCGAGAGTATATATTTTGTTCTTTATATATACAATTTCATCAAAATTACATTCATATGATGTGATGTATTACGTAGTATGCTAAGTATTTTTCTAAATACACATATGGTCATTTGCTTGTCTAGCTTATAGATAACATGAGCATAATACATTAATACGAGCATATATTAGCTAAGTGAAATGATTATTTTTAATTTCTGAAGGGAGAAATAACAAAAGCAAAAACAAGAACCAGAAAAATGAGAATATTACTGTTGCGGATATGAAAAATACCAGAATGTGACCTATATAAACTTTTGTAAGGTTTATAAAAACAGCTTTCTCATATATGAATATCCTTCTATGTAATTTGTAATATATCATGCAGCACCGGTGCAAACTAAAACCACATAGTTTGTCAAATCACCGGAAGAGTTTTGGCATTATTATCTGCCAGTTGTTGTTACTTGTTTTGTCCTTCTCTTGAGACTTGTAACACTCAATATGAGAACACATGAATAACCAAAATAAAAATATTAAAAGGAATTACAAATTAGATGCTGTTCACATCATATAAATTATTAATTGATATTTTATTTTTCATTTTGTTATAATTAGATATATACATGTTTCTTAGAACTAGCTTGATCATCATACACACCTTATATATCTATATTAAATGAAATGAAATATAAAATAAAATATATATGGAAATAAATAATCCAATTATGATATATTGATATAGATCTTCAACTTTAGTTGGATATATTACATCTTCTATTTCACATTATAAACAAAATAATTAGTGTGTAGTAAAATACTTTTCTTTGTAAACATATATAATTATTGATCAAATATAATCGGCACGCATTCTAAAATTAAAATAAAAGATAAAGAAATAAATTGAAATAAATATTAGATCCATGATCCCAATTCCCATCCAAGTCGCTTTACAATTTACTTTTTGGTGGTCCCTCTTCTCTCAAAAGTGCAATATAAAAACCGCTTTCCACTTGGCCATATACCATGCAAGAAACATACTATTAACTAAGCCTCTTCTCTAAAACATTCTCATTATCCTCTTCAATAAACCTTTGTTCTCTTACCCAAATGGAAAACCAAATAAACAATTCAATCGCATCTCCGCCGGAAAACTCAAACATCACCACTGTCCGCAGCCTTTACAAAGTGATATCCAGCGGCGATGGAGATATTTCAGGGCTCATAGCCAGCGACCTGGAGTGGTGGTTCCACGGCCCACGAAACTGGCACCACATGATGAAAATGCTGACGGGAAAATCCTCACCGTCGGAGTTCAAGTTTGAACCCAGAAGCATGGACGCGATTGACGATCGCGTTATAGTGGAAGGGTGGGAGGGTGCTCAGGTGTACTGGGTGCACGTATGGACCCTGAAAGATGGGGTGATCACTCAGTTCAGAGAATACTTCAACACATGGCTCACCGTAAGGGAATTGAGGCCCTTCAATTACTGCGTGAGCGCCACCACTCTGTGGCAGAGCCACCCCCGAGATCTCGCCAGACGCTCCTTTCCGGGGCTCATGCTCGCCATTTAATTTGATGAGAAAATAGGAGTCATGATTAAATTAATTAAACGCGCGTCTCCTGAACACACACAAATAATCTCTTTCTATAATGTCCTAGCTAGATTCATGTCCAGGCTCCAGCACTTAATTATGAAGGGAAGAGATTATGGTTAAGGAAAATGTACGTGCGTTAATTGTGAATGTATGTGCAGAGTCCTGTGAGTTTTTCTATTTAATGTCAGGTCCAATTAAGTAAAGGCTCAAATATTGTCTTTAATTTAATACAAGAGAAAATTAATCAACAATACTGAAATCGAGCAAGCGTGATGACCCACGACCATAATTATAAATGCCATATATATTGGTGCTTAATGCTAATCAATCATTCTGACAGTGATACGAAAATTAAATACAGTGGGTGTTGGTGGAGCCTGGAGCCGGAGCCGAAGCCTGACTGGCTTGAATATTGGTTAGTACTATTTGATGGTGAAGACCGAACAACTAGCATCAATTTGATTAGTCGGCAAATCACTTATCCCTACAAAAAAAAAGAAAAAATAAATAAAATAAAATAAAAAAAGACACAAAAGGATTGGTCGGCAAACCAAGCAATGAAAAATTGGCTTTCACGAAAACTATGGAACACAAGCCCAATACAAAGTGAGTGGTATTATCGTTCTTTCTCGAACGAACAATAATACAACAGAGACTAAGCCCAGAGTTCACAATTGGACTTACTATATTTGGATCCAATTGGCCCAATACATGATTTCCTTTTTGAAAATTTTCTAATCTTACCCCAAACTGGTTTAGTTTTTTCCAATTGGCTGCCCCCCGCCCCATTTTTTTTTAGCACTGATTAAACTAAAAACTCTCTCTAAAATAAAATAAAATAAAAACTAAAAAAATAAAATTTTCACTATTTTAAGGGAAGCAGGCATCTGATCAGTCCGACAACAATCTAAATTCAATATTTGGAGGCATTCTTCAGCTCTTCTGTTCATTATTCAAGTACCAAGTTTCTTTGATGTCAAGATTTTTTTAATCATGAAGGACAATAGCATGATAAATGTTCCATGTTCGTGTAATCCACTTAAAATTAATCTCTATATCATAATTAATTAAGATAAAGAGGTTAAGAAAAACTAATTAATGTAAGGTTTTGTTTTTGTTTTTATTTTTGGGATTCATAGTTTAGTGGATGGGTGGCTGGTAAGGTGGGATCCATATCTAATTCCCAATACCATGAATCAACGAGGCACTATATAGACTCTTATCAAGAAGAAGAAGGGGATGCGTTTTGAGTGTTGCTTATAAGGTATGGTAAACTATTTTTAAAAATAAGTGATTATAATTGAAAATATCAATTTTCACGAAATTATTTGATAGTTTTCAAATACCAAATATTTTTTAGTATAATCTTCTTTCTATAACTTTTAATAAAAGTAGGTAATTATGTGTTTGCGTAATTTACATATATGTTTATAATATATATTGAAAACTCAATAAAAATTAAAATTAATTGGGTAAATTTAAAATTCAATAAAATTGAGCTCAATACAAGTGTCGATCAAGCCAGCTCCCTAAGTTGGCAAACCAACTGATCAATCATCTGACGCTCAATTGACAAAGTGAAAGAAGTTAAAAAGAAGTAAGACTAATATTTAAATTGCATGGTCATGTTGATTACGACCTTTGTTGTTTCTTATTATATATGCCTAGTTTGCATATATATCTTCGTAGTAGTTGTTATGAGGATCAGACCAGTGTGTCTCCCTAAGATCACATTCCCACTTTACATATATGTATTATTACGGCTAATGGCAGTCATTTTCTTGATTAATAACGCTATCTATCTCGTCTTAGCTTTAGATTTCACAGATCACTTAATCATACATGGGGGATTTTATCCCATAAATAACCTACGAGTTGAAAACAACAGTAACCAAGGTTAATCAATTATGAATTTATAATGCGTCACCGTGACGACTACGTTTATCAGCAAAAATGGCACACAACACGGAAAGTGTTTCCGGTTTCCCACTCCCACTATAATTCTTGGTATCCTCAAAAGGTAAACCTTAATTACATTATTTAATGTTAATTATTAACAAACGACTTAATTATTTAAGGACAAATTAATACACTAATTATAGTTATTGTTAATTAAGATAAAGGACAAGTTGGTAAGAATGAGGCCGGTGGAGATTGTGTGTTGGATATCACACAATTGATTAAGGTTGCTCATTATCCATATATATCCTCAAACAACAAATGTCAAATGCCACAATATTTATGTCACATATATACTTAATTACCACGAAAATGATGTTTAAGTAAATTGAACAAAATCCTGTAATTAATTAAGTAGGCCCATAATATTTCACTTACATCCCATCAATATAATTACCCATCACCCCCACCAACATTTGCCGCCATTCCCATTAGTTTATCTTTTAAGGTGATTCGGAGGGATATGCCCATTAATTCTTAGATGAATAATTAATTAATTCTACGTTTGTCTGCTACTTTTCCCCCTTAATTTATGGGGGATAGCACCTAATTAACCACTAATTATCCCACTTCTTGTTACAACAATCATTCCACTTAGATTTTGTGATGTCAACTATATATAGTTTACAAATTGACATATATATCTGGAAACACAAACATTATAATATTAGCATTTGAGTTTGACATATGAAAATAGACCTGTAGTTGGCGCTTTTTTCCTCCTGGAGTCGGAATTCTTGATCCGTTTATTAAACTACGTTTATTACCATTTCAGTTTAGTCATTTCTCTATCAGTTGAAAGCTTTCAAAGAGAAAGAGAAAAAGAAAAAGAAAAAGAAAAAGTTAATATAATAAGGATCAATATATATCCTAGTATATATTAAATTAGGATATCACTATGTAAGTCCTGTTTCCGGGTTTCCGGGTGGCGCATAGCATATTAAATTAGCTAGTGGTGCCAATGAATATTTGAAGGGCATAGCTAGCTTTTTCACTTTAGAATGACCTAATAATTTTTAAGCACAAGAACGTGTCTGTCTGCAATCTGTATAAATCCACCACAAAACTTTTTTTAATTTAATACCTTTTTGTCCAGTCTGGACCATTTTTTGAGGCAGATTAGATTATTGTGCTCATTCTTTTTTAATAGGCTGATCAAGATTTTGGCAATCCCTTCCATCATAGAGAGAATATATATGGATGTCTACTCATAATTATAAATATTTCTTTCTATTTTAATTTCTCCACTGCACAGTGCACACACAGCTTAATGTAGGTGTACAAGCTTCTCTATTCACCGGACCTTGATTCCATCCATGAAAGTAGTTAATTAGGATAACTAAGGGGCTGACAGAAATCCTTCCACGCTCAAATCAGTTCAAGTAATAAGTTCTTAATGAGAATGCACTAGTAAATGTATTGCCTGCTTACTTTAGAAGTGAGTGCATTTCTCATAGGATAATTAACTTCGACACCCTTTGCGGCTTGGTCTAATTGCAGACATATCTTATGATATAAAAATTTATGATTTAAGATTCTCTTTAAAGATTGCAAGTAGATTTCTGATTAATTCTTCTATTATAATTTTTTAATTGTTTAATCACAAGGAATATATGTTGTGATAATTAGATCAAACATCAAGGATACTGTTGTGCAACAGAAGCTGAATTGTGCATATGCGTACACATGCTATATATATACGTACAGACACTTCAACCCCACAAGAAGAAAGGCGATGTAATAGAATGTCAGAAACTGATTCCTTTCCTCACATTTCCTCATCAAGACATGGGAAGCATCTATGACTACATGCATATTACAAAATCAATAATATATCTATATATGGTGGAAAAGAATAGAAGCTCCACTCCCCCTGTGGGGGGGAAAAAGGTAACTAGCTAGTTGTCAAAAAGACAATCAGTGCAGTCGTTGAGTTCTTTTCTCTTGGAATTATGTATGTATAGCGAAAACAACAAAAGAAGACGTGAAAAAGATTCAAAGAGCTGCAAAATCCCCAGCCACGTAGCTTTCTTGTTCCTTGCACTATAATTAGCCCCACTACGTACTAATCAATCCTATCGAGCTTGGATGGAGATATTGTTCTCAAAAAATCAAGCATTTTTCTGATACTGCCCGCCTTATATGTACATACTACTGATGTAACAGCTAGCATTAATATTTGTTTTTTGTTTCTTTCTATTTTTCCCTTTTTTTTTTTTAATGCAGAATCTATATAGGAAAACTTAATTATTCTGAATCTAACTTGGGATCATGAAAATATATCAATAGTACTGTAACTATCAGAAAATTACAATCGAGTGCTATATAGTTCGATCAAGTGGATTGATGATAAAACTTAGTGCTGTAACATCATTTATGCAGTGATTGAAAGTGGTCCTTTTTTCTTATGGAGAACTTTTTTGGGTTGCAAAGAGAAGGTCCCACCTCTCAACTAATTCGTTCAATCTCTCTCGTGACGGATCTGCCTTTACAATAGCTTTTTATGATGAAATCCCTAAAGAGGCCTCTTCCAAATTCTAATTGACAACCATTTTGAAGCTAGGGAGTATATATTATGTTGACTTAACCAGTGGTGTAACTTTTGAAAAAAAAAAAATGATATCTATTGTGGGGATAGCGTAGCTATATGGCTATAAATACTTGACAAGTAAATGGAAGACTACTACTCCTCATATAGTCCAGCAATTTCCTTACGAAGCCAATCATACCCCCCCACGCTAGCTCACAAAAGGACAGAAGGATCAGAGTGTACTTTGGAATTCATTTAAGCTGTATGCATATGAGAAATTATCTATTATAACTTAGTTGCGGCCCAAGAAGATGAGTGTTAAGCACGATGGAGAAGCAGGGCACGTGCATTACTAACTCATACACACCATTTTCACGAGGTCATGTATATCGTAGGGTTAGTTCTTCATGTGCCCTTCTTCCCCATCATGACCACTCAATCTTATCTTTATCTTGTTATCGAGTTTGCACAAGCAATTACCGCTGATTCATTCTGCAGAAGCTTCATTTCCAGGTAAATTTTCATATATAACCATGTCTAAGTTTGATCATTTCAATAGCTTTGCTTTTCAAAAATGGATAGTATGTCAAACTACAAAGTCGTCGTGATGATTTGGAATCATTATCAACAAGTTTTTGTCAAGAAAAGAAGATAACTACGAATTAATCTAGTGGTGTGAATTATGGTTGAAAGTTATTATCAAGCTAGGGTTAACGTAACGTCAGACATTAGAACACGTGATGGTTGAAGAAAGTGCAGTAAAGCACGCACAGTTAATGGATGAGGTGTACAGTCACCATCTCTGTAGTTAGATCTTCATCTTCATCTTCACATATAGTGTTTGTGCATTATCCTCTCCAGCCACTACTTATAATGCATATTCTGCTCATAATCAATTAACACTAATGTTTATTGCTTCAGAAATTATAATACATAATCATATCATATATATATATATATATATATTACTCCACATCGACTGGCACGTATAGATCACTGTGGGGCCTGCCGCCTGCATCTCCAATAATCTCCATCAGTACTGACTATATATATATATATATATATGGCCTTTAGTTGTTTGGATTAATTCTATCTTAATCTCTCTGATAGATTTCGTGAGACGTGGATTATAGTCAATAACAGAAGTTTCTTTTAGAATTTGTGTCTAGAATACTGTCGCTGCTATATGCCTACAAATTCAAAAATGGCAGGCATCTCGTGTGGACTATCTCGTTTTATTTCATGTTTTCACACCGACAAATGATCAGGATTAACGTGAAAATTCACTATATATATTGCTACAGTATGACAGAAAATCAGTACAAGGAAACAACAAGCAGTAAGTGAAAAACACTCATAAAAATTAAGCAGAAAGTAGTATATTGCACGCAGGCCAGTGAATTAAGAAATATACGTACAGTTGAGATTCTTCATGAGTTGTTGTGTCCCTAGCAATCATGATGATTTATGCATTTGGTGCTGGATACCACTGTCCATATATAAAAAAGTACAAGTTTCATTCTATATTTTGTACTTGTTCTAATCTGTTGATGCTGACGAGAGACAAGAATATGCCACACCCAGAACTGCTTGTTCATCAACTTGATTTAATGCTCGATATCTGTACAGGCCTGTACTGTCCACCCAGAACTACTTTGCACTGTAAAGGTTCGCTTCTAGTTCCGTTAATCAAAAGCCACTCTTGGAGTGCCAAAAAGTTTATAATGTTTGGATCAGAACCACTATTATATTGCAAAAGCCGTCTGAGAGATGGTGATATATATTGAGATAATTTGACTTGAGACATAATTTTGTAAATATTATTGTACATGATAGCGGATTTATCAGTTTTCTTTCTTCCGAGATTGTCTCCTCTTATTAAGACCCAAAACTAGAAGCTTAACATTAGATGATGACATCGATCCTAAGGTTGCAGTTTTTGTACATTAATTATGTATTCTGATCTATTACTGACTGATCTTCAATCTATTTATTCGTAACTTATTGTTTTCGACGTTAAACATTCAATCCGTATACTGTTGATTGGAAATTGGTGGAAAATATTGGAATTACACAGTCCACAGGTTTACCTGAGGCTATTCCAGTAATAGGATCACCTTTGGTAGAATTATTGCGCGGAAGTGCTAGTGTGGGACAATCCACCTTGACTCGTTTTTATAGTTTACACATTTTTGTATTGTCGCTTCTTACTGCTTTATTTATGTTAATGCACTTTCCAATGATATGTAACACATTTAATTAATCCAAACTCTGTCAGATCTTGTCCGGTGACAACTACTCCATGTAACATTAATTCAGTGGTTGGCCTGTAAAAATATATTTGTTTAATTCAATTTGCAAAATTAGGACAAGTGTGGGATCTAATTAGAGGTACTAATTTACCAAAGTTGCTTTGTGGGGGGTCACGATTGCCGATTTTTTGTTTTGGATCAAATTAAGGCATGCCATAAATATGTACATATGTATGCATGTATGTATCAAGAAGAGGATTACACACGTACGGAGAAAGACTACCATGTATGTATTTTACCATCATGAGAGAACAAAATTGGTACAAGTATTACACATGATGACACGAAGAATAACAATAAATAATTAAATTTATATAAATCGAGGGCCGTTTGGGCTATACAAATTGAAAGGAGAAAAGGAAGACAAGGCTAAAGAGAAAAATAAAAAGAGAAAGAAAAGCAAATTAAAAAAAAAAAAAAACATAATTTACATTATTCTTCACCTATGAAGAGAATATTAGCGAAGCCGAAGCGTCAACAGAGTAGGAGGAGGCTTATTTGATATATAAATATAATACAAGACCTTCAAGAGAAAGCCCAAGTGTACCTTCAAAAGAAAACTGAATATTATGTTAAAACTTTGAAAGAATTAATGCTGATGGGATTTGCCAACGCAACAAGCAGCAGCAGCAAGCAGAAGTTGATAGTGAGGGACAGGATCCCTATTTCAAATAGTGTTTCATCTTTTATTTCATGCATTTAAATACATGATATGTTTATTGTATTTATTACTAAATATTTTTATAAAAAAATATTTATTATTTAATATACGTAATATATATTTAAAAGTATAAAATAAAAGATGAAGTACCATTTGGATTTGGAATATAGAACCCCATTCCTGGGATGGAAACTGGAGGGTACTGGGGCAGCTGGCAGTTGACGTGAGATCCTATCTTCTGGGCCCTGAATGCGACACAACACTGAATGAATGGTTCCACGAGGCCCAACAGACAAGGCCCTGAAATGTAACGCCTTGTGTTGAGTTCACCAAGGAGGCACAAATTGGGCAACGACCCAAAATTGGGTAGGGGCCGGTGTTTGAATTTATATTAAATCATATTCGTGTCTTGCATAGGGGCTGGTGTTTGAATATATATATATATATATATATGCTTATAGACAGTGATAAGTAACAAATTAATTTTATACACCTGTAAATATTAAAAATATTTTTTTTACTACCTTGGTAAAAATGAATATTTGTACTACAAAATTTCGTATCATGGAGGCAAGATCTTAGTGTTTGTCCTATCAATAGAGTGAACTGGATCTATCAGGAATACTTTTATTTTTAATGTTCATTTTTCACATGAAATTATACTTGTGTGTGCGTGTGTGTATATACATATATATATATATATTCATAGGAAGTATAGATCTAATTCGAGTGTTGGAGCTAAAACAACCATATTTAGTAGTTACAAGACTCTTGATCTTTCCCTTTCTTCTTCTTTTCCTGATTAGAAAATTCATTTGAATATAAAGTTGCATTTTGTAAACACAACATCCACATATTATTTTATTACATTTTTAATTGAGAAATCTTAAGGATAATGGATGCCGATTGGAGACATCGAACTTTATTTTTAACTCACTAGGCTAAGAAAAAAGAGACGTAAAATAATTTAGAACATTGAGATTAACCCAGGTTTGAAAAATTAACCACCTCTGCTGAAACTATATAACTTAATACACGCTTTTATAAATGCATATAATATTTTGGACTTATTGGAGAGAGACACGCAAATTTGAATTAACCTACCAAAAGTTAGATTGTAAAAGAATAGCTCAGCATGTCGACATATTTCAAATGAAAGTGGATGAATTACATGTACGGGGATTTAATAACAACGTTGTCCTGTTTGGTATGAGCACATAATGTCCTCATCCGCTGATTACTCACTGTACCAGGCCCCAATCAATTTCTCAGTGACGCCGTTACCCCTGGTTCTACCAAAATTCAACGTCACAAGAATTAATTAGACCAAAAAAAAATAAAAAAAAAAACAAAAATTTACTGTTATCTGAGAAACTTAGGAGAAAAGAAGGAAAATCCATTCCTCATTTTCAGTTTGGCATATACATTATTTGCAGGTTAGATAATGTTTAATTACTGTAGAGATTTTGCTCATCCTAATCCTATTCAACTTGTTACTGCATGTCAAATGTTGCAGACTTCACCTTTATTTATTTTTTATTTTTTTATTTTTTTAGCTTGCTTACCAGATTAAAATGAAGATAATAAATTTCCCAAGAATTAAGCAAATTTAACTGCACCAGTTTTTACCTTCCCAGTCAAGTTCATCTAGTTAAGAATGAGAAAGTGGAGGGCATTTCAGTAACTGCAGCAGCAGCAACAGCAGCTGTACATGGTTTTTTGATCTAGTAATGTTTTATGTAATTTATGTTTTGGAGAAATCAGAATAAATCAAATTCATCTATATATATGTGTATATATCTTATGTCAAGTACTGCTTGATCATATCAATATATCACATTAATTAGTTTTGTTCC
>JACFYI010000801.1:19346-31782 GCA_014898755.1 Handroanthus guayacan
TGAAGGGTCTGCCATTTGATGGAGGGAGAAAAGGAAATTGGGTAGTTTTTGTTGGTCTAGGGCACCAGTGGCAAATCTTGTAAATTTTTACATATTTTTGGATATGTTAGTAGAATATCAAGTATGATTTAACTCCACCACATGCTAATTGCCCAATTTAATGGGTTTCACCAACGCGCTATCATCCACCTTAGATCTCAGCCTCGGCTTAATTGTTTGGCCTAGGCTAACAAATATCGAAAGTAAACATAAGTTTCAAAGTATTTATGTTACCCAAACCTCCTTTAACTATCATAGCAAACATTGCCTAAAAAAGTTACAATTTTATTTGTTTTTATTTTGCACAAAAAATTTTCTATACAGGAAAGATTTCCAAATATGATCTCGTTTCATACTAAGAATTATTTAGAAAATTTCCACAATACCCTTACTATGTATAAATTATCAATATTCTACCAAATCATATATAACAGTTATACCCAATCATTACTTTTACATCATATATATTATATATAAATTTTATAATTAAAATGTATGTAATAAATATTTATTTAATTCAAATTTCTCCCACTAACCATACATAAGTGATTAACTTGACGTTTACAGTAAAAATTGTCCCATCTGAATGTAAGTAGTAAATTAACTATTATAGATTCAAGA
Source organism: Handroanthus guayacan (assembly GCA_014898755.1). Classification (NCBI taxonomy): domain Eukaryota; kingdom Viridiplantae; phylum Streptophyta; class Magnoliopsida; order Lamiales; family Bignoniaceae; genus Handroanthus; species Handroanthus guayacan. Next base: position 20,007 of record JACFYI010000801.1, read on the forward strand.
TCCACATCCATGACAAATAGAATACTATAGTATAATACCTATTTGAGCCATGGAGTTTGACAGCAGGAATCTCCTGCAGTTACTCGAATCATTTTGGCTAGATCTTCCTCTCCTTCTCTCCCAGATAGTTTGACAACTTTGATGGAATTAGCCGTTTTCAAAAAGTGTAGAGGATAGAGGGGACATAGTCATCATATAAATAGAACCCTATAAAACCCTTCAATCATGAACTTTCTAAAATTGGGCCTACACCAGTTGTCAAACCAAGTCTGCTAATTAAAAGAGGCCTAAACAATAATGGGTGAGCATAATAGCCCTAATAAGTCACGTCTCATTAACTGTATTAATTTAGCTTGTTTTGTTTTATAAAAAATAAAGTCAATTAATAGAAGTCTGCATATTGGCATACATTTCCAACACTGAAAACATATTTCAAACATACTTCACTTCCCCTAACAATTTCTATTGACCATAAGAAACATAAATAAACATCCATCACATTCCCCAACTCTACTTTCAAAGCATCATTTTGTAAAATACTATAATATTATTTCACAAAACATTACAAAACAAAAAAGAAATAAGGTACCATCCTTTAAATTCCCAACTCTACTTTCAAAGCATCTTTTTGTATTATATTTTGATCTCAACTTTAATGAAAAAATATTACTTTCTATGTTACATAACATAATCTTATTCTTTATTTTTTAGCATAACATTTACATTTTCGAATTATAAAGTAAAATATTCTATAAATAAAAAATGGGTCATGCTAAATGCAGATCGACTTTTACTAAATGTTGGTCCATTTGGACAATTTTATCCGTAACTCTACATGACTAACCATCTCTCCCTTGTAATTCTCTCCTCTCTTTCTCTCCCTAAAATCCTAATACTCAAAACATCCAAAAAAAAAAAGGGGAAAAAAAAAGCTCCCTCTTATTTCTAAGTAATTTTTTTTTCTATAATTGAAAAGCGCTAATATGAGTGGGTCATATTACGAGCAAAATTCATAGATCAAAGTTAAAAGGAGGGAAAAAAAGGGACCCGAAATTGGTATCCTGCCCAAATTGGGGCAGAATTTACGAAATATGCCACCATGAAAGTGGCGGCACTTATGCATGACATTCCGTTAGTGGTGGAAGTTTAAGCATATCATGCCTTGCGTTTGGCGAAATAGTTTATATGTTCCACCCGATTTGGGATGGAACCACAGTGTTTTCATTTCATTTCTTTTTTTTTTTAATTTTATTTATGCCCTAATTTCAATTATACATTTACAATTTTGCAAGAAGAATCAAAAGTAACCCCTAACCTTACCCTTGCCAAGATGACAATACTAGCAACAAGATGAGCACGAAATCTGAAACAATATAAAATAGAGGAATTAACTAGTAAACAGTTAATAATATACAATTACAATGGGTAATAATATTTCTTAACTAATATCAATAATAAGTTTTAATATTAATATTAACTATATTATAAATAACAATAATGATATTATTATTAATCATATTAATATTAGTAAGTATAAATATTTAATATCAACAATATTATTAATATTATTATTATTAATAATCAATGATAGTAATAATATAACATTAATAATAATTTATAATTTTAATTATATATCTAATAATAAAAAATATTCTAATACAAATATTATTAATAAAAAAAGAAGAAGAAGAAGAAGATAAAGTAATGCCGCCCCAAACAGGGCTGCACGTTTCAGCAATTGCCTTTGTTCGGCCACAATAGTGGCGAATATTTATAATTATACTGGCCCTTTGTGACGGGTATGGCAGGCTGACAGTGATATACTACCCTAGTTGGAGTGGTGCGAAAGACAACAATTTCTTTTTCCTTCTATTTTTTTTTTACTTCAAATCTTGCAAATTAATAGAGAAAAATAACGAAATACTGTAACAGATCAAATTAGAATACTTACCCACAAAAACTTCTTGTTGAGGGCTGAGAGACAAGGAGAAGGGAGAAAAGATTTAGGATAGAGGGAGTGGTTAGTTATGTCGGGTTAGGAATTAGATTGTCCAAAGTGATTTGCGTTTAGTAAAAGTTGGCCTGCATTTAGTGAATTCTTTTTCTTTTCTTTTTTAATGAGTAAATTCATTAGCAAGCATCAATCAAGAGAGGTACAAAACGAGAGTTGGGCTTGTCTTCTATCACAAAAGCATACGAAAGCATTCAATAGGGATTTCGTGAAAAGAAACCGGATCAAACCAATATGAAATTGAGGTCCATTTAGCTATATTTTCGGTTGAGAAATTAGAGTCCTTATTAATAGCCCAACAAAGTTTCAAAAGTAAAAACTTTTTTGCAGTAGCAACATCAATCTGCATGTTTCAACGGACAGGAAAATCGTCTTCGTTGACCATGAGCATTACCATCTGCGAATCAGTTTAAAAAATAGCCTTTTCCCAGTTTAACTCGACTGCTATGTTTATCGCCATGAGTAGCACTTTCATGTCTGCTTCCGTTGCGTACCACACCCAGCCACTACTTGTATTAGCCATATATGAGTTCTCCTTTGCTATTTCTTGCCACCATCCCTCCTGTAACTTTACCATTTAGAAAAGCCGCATCCACGTTTAATTTCACCCCTCCCGAAGATGGAAGATCCATCTTGAAGTGGTTCCCCATTTTTTGCTGCAATGATTTTACTCCGTTGGCCCGTAGAATAGTCCAATGCTTGATGTTCAAATTGTTGAGTGATGTGCTCCTCGTCAACTTGGTATCCCTAGAAACAAATCAAATTATGGATGTTCAAAGTTCAACCATCATCAAGATAGCAAAGGTCAAGAATTCCAGATGATTCTCCGGCTCCACAAGCTTGTTTGACGGATTTATCACAAGTTCAATCCATTTAAACATGGTCAGATTGCCAAACTGGAAAAGACGCAGCCCTCGGTTTGAAAGAAGCCGTATCTTTTCAGCAAGAGTACATTCGAGAAAGATACGCTCTATCGACTCCAAAGGGTCACCACAATGAAGGCATCCATATTTGGAAAGATTCAAAATATTCTTCAGGCGATAGGCTGTTGGCGAGACCTTTGAGGTGACTTTTTAAATAAAGAATCTAAAACGATCATGAATAGTTTCTAGACCTTCTTTTTGAGTTGGCTTTCCTTTTATTGTTGAGGGAAAAAACGAGAATGTTGATAAAATATTCTATAAGGGAGTGACATTTATCTTAACTTACCAAAAGAAAAGAGGAAAAAGAAAAAATGAGTTGCGGTTTATCTCATCCCAAAAACGAAAAAAAAAACAAAAGAAAAGGAAAAGGAAAGAGAAGAGCGAGAGGACTTCCCTGTAATTAAACCAAAGTTTCGAGGGCAAACATAAAAAGTCTGATTTCCCGCCCATCGCCTCCCCGACAGAATGGCAATGAAATTAAAATAATATATTTCACTATACAGAGCATACATGCCTTTTCGACTATCCAGCTCCATTTATACTTCACTTCCTCCATTCTCTCTGTTTCTTGTCTCCAATAGACAGAGAGAAAGTCGCTAAAAGTCTTCTTATTTCAGTTAAAACTTCCGACATTTTTTTCGAATATCAAGTAAGTACTTTTAGCCGTTTGTGTAGGGTTTGTGTGTGTGTGTGTTTTTTTTTTTTTCCTCTTTTCCTTTTTTTTGTTTGCCGCTCTTTGTTGGTTTTCTGGATTTTTTCCCACTTGTGCAACATGAGGAGCAAAGAATATGGTGAAGGGTTTTATTTTCATTATTTTTGATTTTTTAGGCTCTGATTTGATTTGATTGAACTATTTCTGTGGCCTAGGGTTGAACAGAAATGATGGCCGAGAACGAAGTAAAGAGCGAGCCACTAGTAGATTCTCCGACCTCTGTTCTTGAAGACGAGGTATAATCATCCACTCTGTTTGCAGCATTTGTCTCTTTTTGTTGGTGAAAAAAAAATATTTTTCACGCTGCCTTTATTTTTGAATGCTATCTGTCTGTTTATGTATTTATTTTGACGACGGGAGGATTTTATTTTATTTTTTGTTGGGTACTCAGTTACTCTCTGGAACGGAAAAAGACTTATTTTCGTCAATTAAGTTTCTGTTCGTTATTCTCTGTTTGTTTAGTTGGGAAGGAATGTGGTTCCATGAGCTATCCAACACTGAAATAACTACATTTTTCCTTTCGGTACACAGGAAATAAAAGCAAATTGCTGGATTTTTTGTGGATGACATGTAGCAGCAGCATCAATATTTCATATAATGTAGATGTTTTCTGAATTTTTTTTCCCCGCTCTTAGCCATGGGGTTTCTAATATTCATAGTATGAATAAGCTTTTAATCATGGTAGAGCCCCAAAAATTTCTACTATTTTTAGTATTTTGATTTTTTGCTCTCAGTTGAGCTTTTACTGTTTGACTAATTTGATTGCCTCGTTCATTTGCATTGATTTGTGTAATATGTAGGTATTTTATTCCCTGAACTGCATGCATTAACATTTCTTTCAACTGAGTTTGTGAATTATCGTGATGCATCTATTCTATTCTTCTGTTAATTGATAATATTCTCTGGCCTTTCTAATTCTTGATGTTCCTTTGAGCTGAAGGACTGCAAGGACAACCTTGGTGTTAAAATGGAGGTTGAAAGAGATGCAGAAAATGGAGATTATTCTCTTGTTTCGAAAACCATGGAAGAGGAGGAAGAAAAGTTGCAGGAAGAGCGGTTGAAAGAAGAAGAGGAGGAAAAGGAAATTGAGCCTAAAGTAGAACATCACTTGAATGACATCCAGTTCACTAAACTTGATGAGCTGTTAACACAGACCCAACTTTACTCGGAGTTTCTGCTGGAAAAAATGGATGACATCACAAAGGTTTCTTTCTTGTCATGAACAATAATGCGATCTGCTATGATATTTACTGCTAATGTAATTGGGTTTTCAATATGTTAGAATGGGTTGGAGGATGATGGCAAAGCTGTTAAGGAAGGAAAGAGAGGGCGTGGTTCCAAAAGAAAATCCGGCACAAGTTATAATAATGTAATCATTTTTTTCCGGACTTTCCCTCGTTCTCTTAGTTATGTTATAATTAAAAGTTCTCCTATTGGTTTCTGTTAATCTCAATGTTTGTATTGATCTGCATATGTGTGCCCTGGGTTTTATCATTTCCATTTATCACTTATGGCGCCATTTTGACAAAAAAACATCTTACATCTGTAGAGGAAAGCCAAGAGAGCTGTTGCAGCCATGCTTACAAGAACTAAAGATGGTGCTTCCGCTGAAGATTCAACCCTTACGGGCGAAGAGAGAGATGAGAAAGAGCAGGCAGAATTGGTACCCTTGTTGACCGGTGGAAAGTTGAAGCCTTATCAAATTAAAGGTGTAAAATGGATGATCTCATTGTGGCAAAATGGATTAAATGGGATCCTTGCTGATCAAATGGGGCTTGGCAAAACAATTCAAACTATTGCTTTTCTTGCACACCTCAAAGGAAATGGATTGCATGGCCCCTACTTGATTATTGCTCCACTCTCCACTCTCTCAAATTGGATGAGTGAAATACAGAGGTATTAATTTGGCTTATTGTTATGACTCAAAATACTTTTTTATCACATAATATATGAATGTAGCACTAATGACTATTTAGTCGCAATCTCCTAGGTTTGTGCCCTCGGTGGATGCAATCATTTACCATGGTTCTAAGAAAGATAGGGATGAAATTATTAGAAAGCACATGCCTAAGGCAGTAGGGCCCAGATTCCCTATTGTCATTACTTCTTATGAGATTGCAATAAGTGACGCAAGAAAACAGTTGAGGCATTACAGCTGGAAATACCTGGTTGTTGATGAGGTATGTACAACTTGTGTGATAATTGTTTCCTTCCTGAAAGTGCCTGGATTATGAATTGCTCATATGCTAGTGTTTCTTTATTTAAAGACATAATGCATCTTGAAGGGTCACAGGTTGAAGAACTCGAAGTGTAAATTGGTGAAAGAACTGAGGCATTTGTCTGTTGAGAACAAGCTTCTCTTGACTGGCACGCCTCTGCAAAACAACCTAGCCGAGCTCTGGTCACTGTTGAATTTCATTCTTCCTGATATTTTTTCATCTCATGAAGAGTTTGAGTCATGGTAATGAATTCCTAATTGTTACATGTTTATTATTAAATGTATTACTTTAAAATCTGTGCTTCTGATATGTATGGTAAACATAGCAGTGACTCGTTTTTCTTTTGTATTGGTAAGTATTCCATTGAAACCGTTGTGAGGCATTATTTTATCATATTCCATAATGTGCCTTACCAATTTGGGGTTGACTACAATTTTCAGTAGTTAGAGACCAGCCTGTGTTCACTGCAGATTGTCCTGTTGTCAAACATATATTTGCATAGTAAAATGTTTTGATGTTTTACCATGTTTTGGAGAATGCATTAATCCTGAAAATTTTGATGTTCAAGGGGTGAGATTGTAAGTGGTAAAAATATTTTTCTTGTGGGGTCCTTGCTTATGGGTTTTCGGTTTTTGACAAGGGAGCTAGGGGTTTTGCAGGTGCCGTTCCTGCGGGTTGATGTGAAGTCTTTTCTTCTAAATGTCCCACTGGTGTTGTGATTTTTTCTTTTCTTTTGTTTCTTTAGATGAATCCCTCGATGATTTAGCTGTCTTCTGTAAGAAGTGTTAGTTATGAACTTATGAAGTGGTGGTAGTTTATGACATCATTGCAAATCAAAGTGTGAGGTAAAATTGGCTGCGAAGATTCAGAAAGTACCTGGAAACCTTAAGTATCTGGAATACTTTGGGAATAATATTAGCATCCATGCCACATTTCATTTGTAATTAATGTCTATACATACCCGAAACCTTTTTACCGCTGACTTTCAGATTTTAGAATGGTTAAGGATATTGAGGTTATCCATTAAGTGGTATCTATTATGGTAAAGGCTTTAATTCTTTTCTCCTTAATGTTTTATTTGTCACGTGTGATTATCAGGTTTGACTTTTCAGGGAAGTACACTAATGAAGCTGTCAAAGAAGAAATTGAAGAGAAAAGAAGGGCTCAGGTGCGCCTATGGTGATGAATTGAGCTTCCATGGTTGATTACCTATTGGGTACATATTTTCATACTTTTCACTTCATCTGCAGGTGGTGGCCAAACTCCATGCTATATTGCGTCCATTTCTCCTACGCAGAATGAAAGCAGATGTTGAACATATGCTCCCTCGGAAGAAAGAAATTATCTTGTATGCCACAATGACTGCACATCAGAAGAACTTCCAGGATCATCTCATTAATCATACACTGGAGGGTCACCTGAGAGAGAAAAGTAATTTTGGTAATGGCTGCTTCATTCCATTTTGATGTGAATTGCTATATAGCAAGTTTTCTAAGCATTGGGTGTTAGTTCTAGTGCTTCTTCATGGGGACATCTAGCCGATTTGTGAATAGTCTTCAACCGTATGGTTTTCTTTCATATATGTTTTACTACTCTTTTTGCTGGGGCTTGGTTCTGTCCATAATGAACTTAATCTGACATTATGTTTATGCTATGTGATGATATATGTTTCTCTTTTTTGTGTCTTGTGTAACCCGTGCTGCATGTTTCTTCTGACAAGTATTTTGTTATTGGATGGTGTGGAATTCAAATCCCATCAATGGTTTACTTTTATCAAATGATATCAGCATAATCATCCTGGATGTCTGACCCTGTGAACATGCAGCTTATGGTATGAAAGGAAAGCTCAATAATTTGATGATTCAACTTAGGAAGAACTGCAACCACCCTGACCTTTTGGAGTCTGTATTTGATGGTTCCTGTATGTCATCATCCACCTAAAATTTAATTCAATTAAATTAATAAAAATCCTTCATAACCTTCCAGTCTCCTTTATTTCTGGCAGGTTTTTATCCGCCTGTGGATCAGATGGTTGAGCAGTGTGGAAAATTTCAATTATTGGACAGATTATTGCAAAAGCTGTTTGCTCGCCAGCACAAAGTACTTGAGAACTTGTTCTTTTTCGTATGAAGATAAATGTGAAGATTCCAATTGTTATTTCTTGTTTCTTACTTTTTCTGTTCAACTTTATCTGGGATAACAGGTTTTGATATTTTCTCAATGGACCAAGATCTTGGACATAATGGATTACTACTTAACTGAAAAGCGATTTAAAGTCTGCAGAATCGATGGCAACGTTAAATTGGAAGAGCGACGAAGACAGGTAACATTTTAACTTTATCTGTTTTATTTCATTTTGTTCTTTATTGTTCAAAGTTTCTCTATTTTCTTCCTTTGTTGTGGAGAATATTTGCAATATTCAGTGGTTTCTTTTGTCATGACATTCTAGGTTTTGCTTGTATATAGATGAGTTTTTGAAAATTGTGTTATCCTCTGGTTAAGAATACATTGTTTTCCTTTTAATACACTGTTTTTCTTTTTTCAACTGAATTTACCAACATCCATAACATCTGAAGGCTGATTGGTATTCTATTGATCTCTGTGGATTTGTTTATCAGATGTTAATGAATATGCAGGTGTTTTGATATGATGAAAGGTCAATAAAGCTTGTGGCTTTTTATGTCTTAGTTGCCTTGTGTCTCCTCATCTATGATTATTCTCTCCCCTTCTAGCTTGCAAGTTATACCTGTCTATATGGCTAGTGCAATTGCTGCATGGCTTTTATCTTACAATTTTTCTATGCCACGCATTCCATTCTTCACTGCTGCTTTTCCAATGACTTTCTTCATTATCTTGAAATGCAACACACCAAACATATGAAAGCTTTATTATGGTTAATGACTTAACTGTTGTGGGTGTATCGGCATGTTAGTTGCTTCATAATAGACATTGATAGAATACTGAAAAGATGGAAAGGGAAAATGTTAGTGTGTTTCTAATGCAACTTCTAAATAAGATTCCTGTCGAACATCTAATAATTTGTGATTTAGGTAGGGGACATCATGTTGGTGCATCAGCTTGTACTTGTGCGCTCAAGCTGAAAAAAACATTGTGTTGGGCCTTACATTTTACCGTTTTAGTTGGTTGCTTATCTGCTGAACTTTGTAAATTATTTTGATCTTACAATATTTGGCCAACTCTCAAACAGATTGAGGCATTCAATGATGTGGACAGTATATATAGAGTCTTTCTCCTTAGCACCCGGGCTGGTGGGCTGGGTATTAATCTTACTGCGGCTGATACCTGCATTTTATACGACAGTGATTGGGTATCTTTGTTAACTTGTGTTCCTCTCTCTCTCTCTCTCTCTCAGACACACACACACGAAAAGAGTGCCCTAACACTTTTTTTTTAAATTTTAAAATCTGGGTGGAATTGCTACTTTATATATTTTGAGTGTTGATTGAGTTGCAATTGCATTCCAGAATCCACAGATGGATTTACAGGCAATGGATCGGTGTCACAGAATTGGTCAAACAAAACCTGTTCATGTTTACAGGCTGGCTACTGCTCAATCTGTTGAGGTGCCTCACAAATGATATTCCTCTCCCTCTCTCTCTCACCCTCTCTCTGTCTCTCTCTGTCTCTCTCACTCATACACATCCTAAAGGGCATCCACCAGTGAAGAAGAGACTTACAATTTTATATTTTTTAGGGTCGGATTCTGAAAAGAGCTTTTAGCAAGTTGAAGCTGGAACACGTGGTGATTGGAAAGGGGCAGTTTAAGCAGGAAAGAGCCAAGGCTGATGGAACAGACCCCATGACGGTTGGTGCAATTTGCATATCAATATCTTTTTTCTTGTGTTTCCTTAGTTTGTCACGCCAGGGGGTTTAATGCCGGATGGCTGAAGTTTTTGTGCCTGGTTATTATAAAAAGATTATTTGGGGTTGATGTCTGTGTTTGTTCTGACAGTCTTTGTTTTCTCCGGCACATTTGACATTGACCCAGACCTGACTATTTAAGAAGTGATAAAATATATTATCTTGTATGTATTTCATCATTAGGTGATAAAATACATTTGCACTCATGTACTGGTGTCATTCTATTACTTATGAAGCATATTCTTAATACCCTCAATTTCTGTTCATATAAAGACTGCGCATGCGCTACACAGTATACCATTTCATGCATGCCTCTGGATATTCAAGACTGTACTTTCATTGATGTAGTTTTTTTTTTTTCTCTCCCTCTCTCTTTTTTTTTCTTCTCTCCCTAGGAGGAGGAGTTGCTAGCTCTTCTTCGTGATGAAGAAGATGAAGAGGACAAATGGATTCAGACTGATATTAGTGATGAAGATCTGGAGAGAGTTCTGGACCGTAGTGACCTGGTTGCTACTTCATCAGGGGAAGATGCAAAAGGCGAGTCGAAACAGAGTGTTCTTCCTCTAAAAGGACCTGGTTGGGAGGTGGTGATTCCTACTGCAAGTGGTGGAGTGCTGTCAGCTCTCACCAGTTAATTACTGATTTCTACAGGTGTTATGGATTATTGCTGCTTCTGTACGTTTTTCCTGACTTCCATGTTTCCTCTCGTTTTTGTCTATATGTGGAGAGGAATGCATTCTCTACTTTGATAGACCATTTGCAGTAAATTTCATTATTTGGTAAGAGCAGGCTGGCAGCATTGACATCATCAGGTATCCTATGTAAACGAGCGCAGGCATGACTGTTTTGAAGTTAAAGATTATGTTTGACGTGAATTCTTCTCGAAAGTTATTGTGAGAACAGTCATGTTGATTTGGCTTTTGTTTTCTAACGATGATGGAAATGAAATTGGTCCTTAGTAGCAAATTTGTGTTCCAATACTATTTTCTGCTTTTACTTTTATTCAGCAAAATGAATTTTCCAAATATGGCTGATGATGAGCACTTTTATTCGATGTTTTTGTGGCATTCTATATGGATCTCCCATGGGCATTATGGTCTTGGGTCTGAAATTGTGGCCTTTCTTTGTCTCTGTACTCCCTGTAATGAAAGCAACATTTGCTTCTCATGTTCATGGTAAATCATTCTTCAACTTGCATTCAATTCCATTAAAATCGCATTTGTCAGGCAAAAAAATGCTCAATAATTCGTATTGCAAAATCCAGCTGCATGGAAGAAATCTCCAGCTGCATGGAAGAAATCTATCATCAAATAAAGGCAAGAGCAGATACCAGTGTGTAGTGCTTTCTTTGCATGCTTTATCAGTTGTGACACTTTTGGTTACTTATTTTTCATGAGACATCAGATTATCAAAGGAAATCAATCTGGCTGTTTTACAAGCTGACTCAACTGTTACTGAAAATCTGGCAACAAAATTAGAAATATAGAATATATACTGCAGCAGGAACCCCTTCAAAATTTGTACCTCAAATATGTTGCCATCCCATAAGCCTTGTATTTTCTCTTCATTGATGATGTTAATCGGCTTTCTAAATGACCAGATGTTACTTTTACCGCCTGTTTAGTAGAGGAAACAGACAATTTTCCTTAACATTCCTAACTTGAATCTATTGGCGATGATGATGTAATTTTTTGGCTGGAAAGTGACAGAAGCATCACTACTAATGCTAAAAGGGAACGCAATATTCATTCATATATATTTATAAGAAATTACACTGATTTGTCCATACATGTAGTTTCACAAAATGATTCACAAAGTCAGGAGTATGTATATATTGATCAAACATCATTCTTGATTGAAGAACTGTAGCCGGTATCATAATACTTGGACCATAGCATTACACCGCCATACTTAGCAGAACCCTTAATGGATGGAAGCACTTGTGATTTAAGATCACCTGAAGGAATGAATCCACTTCCTGCAGCCTCAGGAGATGCTGGTAATCCCAAGAATATCTCTCCAGCCGGAA
>JACFYI010000811.1:15450-27101 GCA_014898755.1 Handroanthus guayacan
TGTGCAAATCTAAAATGGAGAATGTTTTGATAAAGATTACAAACGTTATAGTAACACCATTTGTGATTTTTATTCAACTGTTACCCGCTATGTGTTTGGACACCTTACAAAACATTTGACTGAAGTTCGAACTTAATTATGGAAGAATTAAAAATATATTTGAGTACTGCCCTGCTGGAAATGTTAAATAAATTGATTATACTAGATTTTAAATCAGATGAGTGTCTGGTCTTCACTTCTGTAGATATTAAGTTACACAATGTTAAAACAGAAGTTATCCATACTCTGCTGATATAAATTTGGCACTTTTCTTTACCTCCAAAAGTTGCTGATTTTTCATCGAATTCATTTCCATTTATTTTTAAAGCGAACATTGTGCTGGTGTTTTCTATGCTTTAATTGTGTTTTTACTCTTTTTGTGGACAAAAAGTTGCTAAGTTGATGTGATTAAATCTTATGAACTTAAATGTCATTTGCAGGTACGCCTGGATATTGCAACAATATTGGGACTTTTGGCATATTTCTTCAGCTATAAATTTGAAGACATTTTATCTTCCCCGTATGTTCTTTTATGTTCATAGTTGCTTGCTTCAGAAGTTTTGCTTCATGATTGGTTATTAAGTTCTGCTCCATCATTGATATGATGTACTTGCACAGTTTCATATTCATGGCCAATACATGTGCACGAGGTAATTATGCATGCTTAGGTGAAAGTTTCACTGCACATGTGGACCTTGATTATTTGGTGCATGACCTTTGAAGGATTGATATTTCTATTAATGTAGAAATAGTCACATTAGCAGGAGGGCAGGCTAGTGTCTAAGTGGAGAATTTGGTAAAAATCAAGGCAAATTTGTGGAGATTTACACTTTACAGCTTCATCTCTGCAGAACTAGAAACAGAAGAGATCGATAGCATAGATGATTAACAAACTTAGATGAAAATAGATGATTGGCAAACTTGGATGAAAATAAATGATTAGAAAGCTTAGATGAATAGCAAACTATACCTCGAGCCTTCAGTGCCACACTAAGAGAAGGTCACTTGACATGTTGAAGAGAGTTGAATTAGTATGACTATTTCCAATGAGTTTCAGAGCATATTCGAAACTCAAAACTTCACATCCTTTTAGTAGTTTAGACCAATATGGACTTGTGGTATTTTCACTCTTTAAGTCTAGCGCATGAAGTATTAATGCAAAGTGTTTTATTAGTCTACTATTATTACTTGTGAGATGGTCGTTTTGAAGAATTGCAATCTTGCCTCATGTTGTTTTGAAGATGATAGTTTCCCTTTCATCACTGTGACCTGGAGTAGTACGATCTTTTCCAGGTTTAGTAACCATGGCAGATGTCCATGGTGGATGAATTTGATTGTAATCTGCTAATATTAATTAATTGTGTCTCATTTTGATTTGGAACTTCTGTCGGCTATTTTGTATCTCAATCTATTGTAGTATTGTCATGTCTAAAATCAAAGCTAACTGAAAACTTCACACCTATTCAGCACAAAATAAATCCATTTAACGAGCCATTTAATATATTCTAACTTATGCATTCCAACTTTAAAGTGAAATTTTCTAAGCTGTAGCTGTCCTATCTCTATATACAATAAAGTCTATTTTTGTTTTTCCTTTTCTCAAAATACAACCCTTTTCTTCTTAACTTTTGAAAATATAATAATTCGATTGTTACCTTTTCTACATGTCATTGGATAAGCAAAAACGAGAATATATTTTCACAATAGGAACAAACTTTTAGGGTTCACATTCTTACTAAATAGTGCAGATAACAAATTATTCTCGTTGTACTTGCACCTAAATAGCATTCTTATAGACAAGTTCATCCTTTTTATTGGGAACATCCGAGAACTGCTCTTTCTTATTCCTTTCAAATGGAGCTTATATTGATTGGCAAGGAAGAAAAACCAATTGAAAGAACAAATAAAATAAAATAATGTTGTTCCTTAGTAATAAGACCATAAATCATTTCATGCGAATTGCTGACTTAACTATAATTCATCCAATCATTACTCAGATGTATAGAGTTTGTAAAGTTTGTTTGTGGCTTGTATGATTTGTGCAGATCCGCAATAGTTTTAGATGTGATTGCAGCCAGTGCTCTAGTGATATACGTGACTCGTGTACTTTTGGGCTACAAACAAACAAGGGATAGATATCAAGTGAGTCAAGCACACTCCTTCCTTTGTTTTTCTGTTGTTTGAGAAGAAGAGTACATTTTGCTCAAGCTTACCTATATAAGGTTTTATTCAGCTTCTGGTCAATAGGACGCTTTACGAGAAAACAGTAGCTAGTGGCTTTGGTTCCATTCATTTTCTTCTTGATGCTTCTGAACAACAGCAAGTGAGAAACCACTAGACTCTTTTTTTTTTTATATTATCTCTTTGTTTTAATTTGCTTGCCCTCTACTTTGACTTCTGATTTAGAGAGTTCAATGGATTTGTATACCTCATTCTTTTCCCTTTGACACTTCTTGCAGTACAAAGAAGCCATTTTGGTATATGCAGCCCTACTTAAAGCAGGGGGTAGCCTGGTTAGTTTTTCGCCATTATTCTGTGTGTTTTTGGTAGTTTGTTAGTCCAGCCTTAATGTGAGAAATGTCATTGTTATTACTTACTGTTGATATCTTTCATTGAATTCGCATACAGTGAGAATTCTTTTCAAATGGAAAATATAAGTGTTTGAATTAGCTTATAAGCTCTTCAAAATATGTTACAAAATGTTAGGATATTGTAAACTCTTTTAAAAAAAGTAGAAGATGTTAACTTATTTTTAGGATGTTAACATAGTCCTTCAATTTTAACTATCTGAATTACAAAATTGACCTTAGTAACATCTTGTAAACTCTAATATCTTATTTTATCTGAATATTTCAACAATTTAATTTCAAATTAAGATCTAATATCTTATAAGATGTTTCGAATGAGCTTAGCCAAATGCTCCCAATCTTTGTTCCATTTTAGTCTTACCATCTATGTGCTTCCCTTGCTTATCATTCTTTATCTTTACTAACTATGGAGTTCTTCTTGGTATATAATATATCACTTAGACCCAATTTTACACAACTAACTTTTTGGGGGTTTCAATGTTTCATCAGATATATGATGCTATATTGATGTAAGTTGCTAGGCGCCCCAGCCTTCTAAATTCTAATGTTATTTCCTACAGTGGTACTATGTTTGCTGTTCTGACATCTTGTTTGAGGTTGTCATAGTAAGGAATTATTCTTTTAGGAATCTAAAGAAGATTGGTTAAAATCCGTTACTTGAGCACCTAACCATAACTGTATCGCCGAGAATTGCTTGAATGCAGGTGACCAGCACAAGAGCCATAGGAGATAAATGTGAGACATTTATTTACGATGTCTTCCGAGAAAAGGTAATCAAACAGTCATTATTTAAGAGATAATTACCTCAGTACTCCTGAAATTTGGCCTAATTACAGAAAATCCCTATTGTTTGGGAAATTACAATCACCCCCTTACACATTACAATTAGACCCCTAAAAGTATAACAAATTGACCAAGACATTACGTGTAGACTCCCCATTACTGTAACCTCATGGCGTTTTATTATAATTTTCAAACTATGAGAGATGTGTTTGTAACTAGGTGAAACCTTTGGGGATGTTGAGCTAATTATCCCTTTACTTAACTATTTGACTTGTGTGTTGTGGTCATCATTGTATTAAGTTGTATGCACTATGCAGGTTGAAATGCCAGTTGATAAGGCCATACAAACACTGATGAGGCTGGGTCTTGTAATGGACAAGGTTGTTGACGGACAAGTTGTACTGCAAGCTATGCCTTGTAGCAGGGCTTGTAATGTTCTCCGAAATCGTTGGGATAGTCTAATTAACTAAGTTTGTAAAAAATTCCACTTACTTATTGGTGGAGTCCCCCCCACCCCTCCCTCCTTTTTTGTTTTGTTAGAACCAAACACCAAAAATTGAAAGAGGGTGACATAGGAAATTCAATACATGAAAAAGGTTTCACGCTTATGTGTTTGATGTTTGACCAAAGTTGATTTACCCCTTTTAACCCCTGTGAGCGTTTGGATTTTACCTAGAGGCTCATTTACTCAACAAGGTTTCCAAAACGTCATTCAATGTAATAGTATCTCTATCGTACAAAAGATGGTATCCCAAAAATTGAAAGAAGCAATGGAACCACAGCTGACAGCCTCAACATCATATATCATTTTGGGATTTTAATTTTCTAATTTGTAATGATTGCTTCGAAGGTATCAATGTGAGTCTGAATATGTATAATTTACTAAATTATTGGAAAATGAACATTTTTAGTCGTATAATTTACTAAATTATTGATGTGAGTTTTTTCTTAGAGATCTCTAATTTATATCACAATGTTGCACCTTTTCTTTAGAACACCTTGTAGTGTATTATTAGAGAAGTGCAATTGAATTTGAGATTGCTCTGTTATTGATTTTTTCATTTTTTTCATTACACGAACAACTTATTGCTCTGAAGGGTCCAAATACTATCAGTTGGACTAACTTCTAAGCTTAGAATAAGATTTGCGAAGAAACGATCTGACCTAAACTAAGACATTTCACTCATTCGATCAAACACATCATGCTACCCAAACTTTATTAGTTCGATACATCGCAACATTCTATAAATACCTATGAACATGCATGTAAATTTTAGCTACTAAATGCTTTGTAATTCTCTTTTGTTCTCTCAGATTGAATACACATTTGGCTTGAGCACTAGAATGTTTTCATCAAGCCAATGCCTGGTGACCCCTAATGCAATTATGTTCTTTCGGGTCTTAGGCAATTAGGATCATCTACATTACCTTTGAGTCTTATTTGAAGGATCACTCTCAATTTCATATCATTTGACTCATTAGTGAAAAACTTTTCTTCAAGTCTTAAATTACTTGAATTAGGTTATAGGTCTATATGATTCAAGATCATAGAAACCTTACAAAAACATAAAGAAATGCAAGCCACCTCACCATCTTTAACCTTTCAACAGGCACCAAACCAACCACAAAGTGAAGAGATGATTCAAATAAGCCCCTAAGATCTATAAAAGATGATGAAGGTAGGGTCAAAAATTTGTTTGAAGATCACCAAGCTAAAACAACTTCACCCTCGGTGGTGTCTCCAATCATGTTTCATCCATTAGGTGGTATACCTCCTCCATCCCTGCAAGTCCTCATGCAATACTCCATTCAAGATAGATTGGGGATCGGTGCTGAAAGTTGATGAAGGTCAAGAACATGAGTCGATGGAGGTCATCAACAATGCCTCGCAACCTCAACTGAGAGAACAAAGGTTGTCGGGTAGGTTGAGTACAAGTGTTTTTTTATCCAACTCTCACCTGATGAGGAAAGGATTGAGATCGAAAAGCTCAGTGAGCAAGTAAAGGATCTCAACAACTGGTTGGAGACAATGAAGAGAAAGGCAAAAGAAGAGTTTGCTATTGAAAAGTGAGGATCTATATTTGATGCATCAATCTTAGACAAGATATTGCCATTGGGTTTTAAGATCCTAGACTTACCTACATATGAGGGACTGAAGTATCCGCAAGAATACACTATTTCATTTGAAAACATTGTGTGGCTCCATGATGCCACAAACAACAATATATACATCACCACTCTACATGGTAAGATGCAACATTGGTTCTCTTCACAACTTACTAGGACTATAATCTTATATGACCAATTGTATGGAAAATTCTTTTTCCACTTCGCCAATAAGTAGACTTACCACACATCTGTTCACCACTAGGTAGGAAAAAGTGAAGCTGGTGAGAGCATTCATCACTTGCTTTAATAATTAAGTATTAAAGGTGTTGAGCTTTAAATTTAAGATGATGGTAGCATAGTTATTCACAATTAGAAAAAGTCCTTTGGCATTAGCTCTAACTCATGAGCCTTCAGATAGTTTAGAACAATTGGTGAAAGTAGCCAAAAGACACAAATATAAGGAGTAAGTAAACCTAATGAGAGATGTAGAGTGAAGAGTGTGTGTACCAATAGAAAGGACCAGAAGAAATTGGAGTTTTAAGGATGGATACTATATTAAGATGATTGATCTCAGAAAGATTGAACTTGCTCAACAAGGCGAGAAAAGTTTCGCAATTATCCCCACACAATGATGTTACGCCAAGCCTTATTTACCATATATAGAGCAATAGAAGGTATTGAAGGGGCCCAAAAATATGAGGCAAACCCCTCATAGTAAAAAGTACTCGAATAAGGATTGTATTTTTTGCAAGGATATGTATTACGACACATAATAGTTGTATCAATTATAATAGGAGATCAAAAGAGTAATATGTCAAAGATACCTAAAAGAGTTTGTTAGGACAAGGAAAGATAGCTTGGATAAAAACTCCCTAAGGAATCGCGTGAATCCAACTTAGTGGGAGACAACCTCGCACCCAAGAAGTCATTAATATGATTAGAGGGGGTCCTGCGGGTGGATACTTGTTGAATGCAAGGAACATGAATGCTAGATCAGGAAGGTCTTCAAGACCTTAGAGTAGATTGGATATTTGACTTTGGATAAACTAGGCGAGAAGATAACTTTTGGTTATTTTGACCTTGTTAGACTAAGCATTTGACATGACAATCTCACAGTTATCACAATGGATGTTGGAAATTTTGCTATATAGAATGCATTGGTTAATGAGGTGGCTTGACTCATGTTATGTTTTTTAGGTGTGTTGAGAAGAACAATACTCGATGTTATAGTTATAAAAGCGGTGAGTACTCTTGTCACAGCTTTGGGGGAGTCATGCTTGATGAATGATAATCTCCCTACATCTTCAGGGATCAAACCTAGGAATTTTTTTTTCTTTCCTTAAGGCAGTTAAATATCTATCTTAACCCGTTAAGTAGTCTCCTAGTCGTTTATATGACTGCCTCTCATTGTAATGATGAAGTATCTGGTGGTGGACGCACCCAGGGGTGGCTCAACCAATTTCGAGGCCCTAGGCGAAATAGAAAAGTGAGGCCCTACTATAAATCTTTGTAACAAAAATTCAAATGAGATATTTGTCGACTTTTTTATATGCTAACAAAACGATATATAGAATTTGCAAGCTGCAAACATATAAAGCAAACAATATGATTTATTTGGCTCTTTTCTTTTTCTAATTCTCATATTTGACAAAACAAAATGCACAGTAATTATACATGTAGTCATATATTTGCATATTCACTAAAAACACAATCTTAAATTAGTTTTAAGAAAAATAGAGAATAGAGACAGTTTTAAGAAATTAAAGAAATAAACTCTAAGAAGATGAATAATCAATCATCTTTATTGGAATTTGGAAAAAAAAAATAAAAATTGTTATTTCTTTAAATATATATATATATATATATATTTCCCTATCAGTAGACTAAGATGAATAGTCAATTATGAATAGAGGTCCTATTAACTTGTTTAATAAAATATTCTAAGATTTTTAAATTTCAATAGGCCTCAAAAGTTAGATGCCTTATTACTTGATAAAAGTAAAATAGGGCATTCTTTTTAAATATTCTAAGATTTTTAAATTCAATAGGCCTCCAAATTTAGAGACCTATTACCTGATTTTTGTTCGGCACAATATATAAAAAGAAGGCCTTATTTTTATTTTTTAAGTTCAAAATGTCTAAAAAAATAGGTTTTTCTGGTATTGGTTTTATGTGTGCGCGCGCGCGTGCATGAGTGTGTCTACATATGAGGCCTCCGAATTTCGGTGGCCCTAGGTAGTCGCCTTTTTTACCTAAAGGTTGAGACGTCTCTGGACGCACCTTTTAGTTACGGCATGTTCTTCGATAGGATAGGTTTGAACAAGTATCAATTTATAATATCAACCTTTTATTTGAGAGTAAAGTTTCCAATTAAGTCTAAATTGGACAAGTCAGGGCAAGGAGTATTGTAATATCTTTGTAAAGCTGCAACAAGGAAAATCGAACCCAAAAAGGCAAGTACAAGAAATTTGAGGATCAATAGAGTCCCTTAATACAAATCATTAAGAGGGGATGATAGATTGAATGGAGCCATCAAAATTTGTCATGATCGAACTAGTTTCAAGTTATTAAGACAAGGTTACCAAAATCGAATATCACATGCTTCATATTTTGAGCTGAACATGTTGAATGTAAAAGAGTATAGATTTGTTCGCAAGAAAGACATCAAATTTTAGCAAGATAAACACCCAAGTAATTGCACATTAGCTCAAGGTCGACCCATAAGCAAATTAGTAGGGATCAAATGAAATAAGATTACCAAATATAAGGTTAAAAAGTTGATGGTGGTGTAAGTATAATATATAGATTGGCTTCTAATATTGTGATAGTGCCAAAATCTATGGGGAAGTGGAGAATATGCACTGATTTTGCTAAAAGCTATAAAGCGCAACCTAAAGATCCTTATCTAGTATATACCTTATTGCATAGGCCATTTAATTTTTCAATGGGGTTGTACACTTTTGAGCTTGATGGATATATATCCAAGATATCATCAAATCTTTATGGTTGAGAAAAGTCACGTAAAGACATCATTCATTACTGAAAACGGTATCTACTACTATTACTATTACTACTACTAAATCATATTGTTTGGCTTGAAAAAAATGTTGGTACATTTATCAGAGGTTGGAAAATTAGATGTTCAAGGAGTTCATCCGGAAAACTATAGAGGTCTATGTGGATGCTTGTTAGTCAAAAGCTTGAAGGAAAAGGATCACATAGATCATCTTGAGCAAACCATTGGTGTGTTAAGATTGTATGGCGTAGAAGTTGAACCTGACTGAATGTACCTCTAGATTGAAAAAGAGAAAGTTCTTGGGTTACCCTGTCATTGAGATGGGAATAGAGGTGAACCTGAAAAAATAGTGATTATCTTGGATATGCCTTTTCTAAAATTCATGAAAGATGCCCAAAAGCGTAGGAAGGTGGTTTCGCTAAACAGAGTCATTTCGAGATCCTTCAGTAAAGCTTACTTTCTTTAAGACCTCTGGAATGCAAAAAGAGTTTGAATGGAATGAGGATAGTGGAAAGGGATTGTAGCTTTAAGGCCTTAATTTTGAATTGAGTCGTGAGAATTTGAATAGAAAAATAATATCAGATAACTAGGTCTATTTTTAATGAAGATTTATAATTTATTTTTGGCAATTTGAGGTTCTGCTATGACTCAAAGTATTGGGAGTAATTTTTGTCAGATTTTTGTTTTCGTATTTCTTGATCCAATTTTGTAATATTTTTAAGTGGTGAATTTTAGCAAAAAGTAGTTCTAGAATTTATTTGATTCCCTACTAAGGTGAAATCCTATTTAGCATTGGGTTAACGAAATGATTTACGCTATCTTTAGAGCATTTTAGCCTTTTTAGCCAACAAGTTTTTCTTTTCCTTTTTTTCCTTTTTTTCTTTTTTCCTCTCCTTGGTTTTCTTCTTGAGCTTAGTTGTTACTCATTTCAGTTAGTCTTTTTCTTGAGCTTAGTTGTGGCTCATTTCATTTGAAAACTTTGAAAACGTCCTAGTTATAATTAGATCATCCCAATTACCCTTTTCATAGAACTTATTGTTGATTTATAAATTTTATGGAGAATGGTTTGGGAAATGTTGGAAGAAGTTGTTTAAACTAATTCATGCATTGACAATTGAATATAAAGAATATCCTCCCCACCAAAAAAGAGGCTATAAGAAGAAAATGCATTTGATGAAGGTAGCATTTGAGAAAGTATTTAGCCCAAACACCATAACTTGGCCCAGTCGTGATTAGTTTAGGTTAGCAATTTGAAACTCCTTTTGGTAGATGAGATTAGGTCTACCATTGTGAAATACTCAAATGTATTATCTTTTGTTTGATAGCATATATACATAAAATTGTTATTTGGAATTACCATAACGTCCTTTAAAACTTTTTCACTTTTGAGCTATTTTTTTTTTTTTTTTTTTTTTAAATGTAGTTAGTAAGCAACAATGTAAGGTTCCTTTCCAACAACTATCCACAATTCCATCATGTTGCTTTCTTCAAATTTGAGATCTATTTTTGTGAGTTTTTAATTGTTTCTCGTCATCCATACCACGTCTTCATTGGATATTGTCTAGTTGTACCAGGATACTAGTTCAGGATCAAAGTTGAAGCCTTTAAAATAAGTAATTTTTAGGTTAAAGTAGTACTAGTGATTTACCTAAACCATTCTCAAGTTTTCTTTATGGAAAATGGCTCAATCACAAGACAATGGAACCATTGATTCATATTACTCCTATTTTAATCGCTGGTAATGAAGAGAAATTACAAACATATTAGGTGAAATTGATAAAAAGTTGGTGACCAAAAATCCAAAAAATAATATTTCAAACATGAGTGCCATCCACATAAACCAGAAAAGAAGTTATATAAAATCTTGAACATTCGAATGGAAGGTCAATGAGGAAGTAATGAAAAATGCAAAAGATTAAACAACCTTCCAAAATGCGTACCTCCGGGGGACAAATAGCACACCGGCTGGAAAAGGGAGTTCCACTTCAAGACACTTCACTAGAGTTCACGTTTTTTCTTCAGTATGTTCCGATAGTGTAGAAAATGGTCAAAGGTTTCTCAAAGGGAAGAACGGGAAAGGTTCAGGCAAAGATGGTTTGTGAGGACAAAATCACATTATTTCTATAGAGGAGTGGGAATGTAACATACTATTAGAAGTTGTAAGTTAAATTGGTATTTTTGATTGTATACTATAGCTAGTATTAGATCTGAGATTCCTAAACTCAGGGCCTAAGGAGCGATTGTAGTGGAGCTTAATTTGTGTTATAGGGGTAGGCTCGATGTTAGTATCGGGCTGGCCCTATCCCGGATTCAAGTCTATCAACCAATAGATTTTGGAATTTCAAATACCATTATTGGGCCTAATCCACCCTTTCACACATAGCCAAAGAAAATAATGAAGTTAAACCAAATCTAGGCTAAGTAAGAATTGGAAACTATGAATATCTATTTGAAGGAGCTTGAATAAAGTAAGCGTCAAGAGTTTACTTAAGCCGCCGTTACATCCCAATTTTCTACCATGTGTACACTACCCTAATGCTACAAGCTAGATAAGGTCCCAATGATCATCAATTTAATGGTTATCTACAATGGTGGGTAGAGGAATGAAGGAAAAATTTACAAAAAGTTCTAGCTATTAGAGAATTCAAAACTAAGCTAGATTCACACATTTAATTGAAAAGAGAGACTTTACGTTCACAGTTGCTTACATTTGTGTTTGACACGAGTGATTACTCAGTCTAACTTTAAAATCAGTGGCCAATTATTGCCTCAGTGCTAAGAGGTTAGCAAACAATGCATATGGATAGAATTCCTTATAATGATGGTAACATCTACCTAACAATGCTTGTACACTACAAATATGGGTGGAATGGGACATTATCATCCAGAGCCATAAGGGTACCAGCACAACACAGATGAGGCATTGTGTATGCATACTCAACTCCTGTATCTATTGGTAGTCATATCTACTCCAGTCTGCAACGGGGGTAAGATTCAGTCATCTAGTTCTAGATTGCCACCCTTATGTGCCCCTAATTCGTGACTTCCTCCAATAAGGACAACTAGGGTAGATCATTACTATCATAGGGTGTGTAAGGATGAGGACATCATCGAGG
>JACFYI010000811.1:69158-83723 GCA_014898755.1 Handroanthus guayacan
CCTTTCGTATAAATTCCTAAACAAGCACAAGCACCCATATTAAGCTCTATATTTTATGTTTAAGCTATACCAACAAGTCTCAAACATGGCTAACCAAGCGGTTGAGTGATATCCCTTAGGTTTTTCTTAGTTTTTCTTCAAATTTTGGTTGAAAATGTGAATTGTGTATGTAGAGAAAGAGAGAACCGAGAGTGAGAGAGATGAGGGAGTTGTGGCCAAATTGTTTTCAAATTTTTGGAGCAAGTGGAAGGAGTTTCAAGATTCAATTTTGCTTTATGGATTAAAAAGTTAGCTTAGTCACAACTTAACCATCATTAAGGTGTTGAGTTGGCTTCCAAAATCCTACTTTTTCCTTCCAAAAACATGGTGAATCATCAACTTTTCAGATTTTTGGCATATATATCTATAATTTTGGCTTATTTGATGTCTGTATATATATACACACATGTGGACTAAAGTTTGGACTTGTTTGGGTTTTCATTTGAATCAAATTGGGTCTAATTCGGGTCGAATTTTTCGATTGACGTTGAGGCCCAATCAAGAAAATGTGTTTGAACACGTGATACGTGAATTTAAATTAAAACGTTGCTTGATTTCTCGAATTCGTTTTAAATTCCCAAAATTGGCGAATTTTGAAAATTCTACGTTAAGGAAATCCTCGGGTGTCACATTAATGTTAATACAATGTCATCTATAGAGGTCCAGAGTGATGTCGTCAGTCGCCATGAATGACTTATTTTGAAACTGTCATGGGATTAGGCCTCCCTTGACAGTTCACGTACTTGGGGCCCTTCTTAGACAATAAAACACAAACACTATTTTTATTTCTGAAATAAGATGTAGCAGTAGTGAGACTGGCGTGATTAATGAGCAATTATCGAATTTTGGTATTGTGTGGTATGTAGTGACCTTTTCGACGGATTGAACTCCCTTTATAGAACATTATATATATGCAATTATTATTTTAATAATAAAATATTAATAAAATTTAGATTTTGATATTTATCGGATCGAGTTGCTTAATTTCACATTTGATCCATCTATTTCAAATTACGGGATTTATGCTTGAATTTGATCTAGTGAATATTATTACCAATGAAAAATTCTAAAACTCAAACCAAATAGAATTTGGATAGAATTCAAATTAAAATCCTCTCCATTGATCATACCAAATGTTTACATCTAAAGTTAAGTGCTTGTTATGAAGTTCAAGAGCAAGTGTTAAATACCATTTAAGCAAAAGCTAAGGTCAAAATATGTGAACAAAAACTATTGGGCATGATAAGGAGTTCAAAGACCATCCTTCGAATTTTATGTGAAATACCAATCCTGCACTTCTCATAAACTAATTAGGAGAGAAAATCAATGGAGAAAGAGTCGAAACGAAGTTGTATCAACATACCTTACCTCCTACGTCTCATATCCAACATTCTTGAATTGCAAATGACTCTATTGCCCCAACTTATTCTAAATTGTATTCTTCAAATCTTTACGAATAATAGAAGTGTCCATTTTTTATTTCAATGCTCTTACTACATTTATTACACTATAATTCTTGATCAAAAATCCTAAAATGCTATCTAAAAGTTATAATGATAATTTCATTGTTCTTTCCCTTTTTTTCTTTTTTTTTTTTATAAGATGATAATTTCATTGTTTAATTTATAACTATTGTACTTTTTGTGTTTTCCATATAAAAAAGAAATTGACATATGCACCTAGTTTACATTGGGTTGTCGAAGTTCAATTTTAGTTGAATGAAAAAGGGCCTTTTTAGGCTATTTACATAATGATTCTTAAATTTTGCAAGAGTTGAAATGTCTTAATTTTTTTGGGTAGGTAACAATTTTTCCAATAGGTCCAACTATCTGAATTTAATTATTTTATTAATGTAAAACTTCAGTTAGTTGGCTCAGCTTAAAAAATCATGAGCAAAATTATCTCAAAACTGATTATTTGAAAAATCATCAACAAATAAAGAATTCTCTCCCTTTTTAATTATTTTTTTTTCATTTTTTCATGAAAAAGTTGAAAAAATCAAAGGTGTCACCGTATCACAAAAGAACTTAAAAAAAAAAAGGGTAATACTTTTCCACGAAAAATTGAAGAACATAAATTAAAATAAATTATAGCAACTAAGTCGTTTACAAGAAATAAATACAGGATATGAAATACAAAAGGTAAACAATAAAGAGTGTCAATATCAACGACCCAATTTATAAAATCATAACATCTTACTTAAGGAACTCATGGGATCCTTTCTAGAAAACTTTATCAAATACTTTTTTAACATCTTAAAATATACTATAACAAAATAGGATGATTAATATGAAAGTGGGGGAAAATCAACATTAGACAGGAAGCCCAACAGAAGAAAATGGCACAGTATTGTTGAAATTGTATGATCTACCCAGAAAATAGAGAAATCAATCTTCCTATTCCATATGGAGGAGAATCAACTGTCTCAATAATGAGCATTAATGTGAGAAAATGGAAAATATCCAGATGACATTGACAACCCAAATAATAATGAGAATTAATGAGTAGTATTATTTTTATTATTATTATTGAGAGTCCACAAGTACATACACTGGCTTCCCATTCAATCTCTCTCGTCCCTGTTACAACAAACACAAAATAAATAAATAAACATATAATAATAATAATAATAATAAACATATAAGAATGGAAGTGCGAATGCAGAAGAAAAGCACCTTGAGAGCTGGTATTTCAATGACGCAAGCACACTCGACTACTTCAGCTCCAGCACGTTCTAATTAAAAAAAAAAAAAAAAAAGGAACGAAAATTTCAAGTCCATTATAATATGGAAGACCGAGAATAATAATTGACCAGATAAGTAGAAAATACTCAAAAATTCTCAAGTCCGTCCCAGGCCTACATGAGCAGCCAGATGGCACGGTCAAATATAGCATGACACGGGGACATACTGTCCACTCAACTGCAAAGGCACTGGGATAGATAGACTAGAGTATGAGTATACTTGTGAACGCTGGATCTCTGCTTGGAATTTAGAAAGTACAGTTCCAATGTTACACAAACTCCGTTAAGTTTTTCGTCTGCTAAACTTACGGGAAGGTAGTAATGATAATTATTCAAACCTCAATGATTGTTTTGGTAATTGTCAAACGCCGAGGGGTATTGAGGTAATTATTACTGAAAACAATGACAACAATGAAAGTGATGTGTTGGAGATTTTTCCAGACGTGATTACGAGGACTGATAGGTTGTTAAGGACTTAAGGCAACTTAACGAAAGTCAAGATAGATACAGTACCTAATAAGTCAATGGCTGCAGAGAGAGTGCCTCCAGTAGCGATCAGATCATCAACCACCAAGCCACGCTCACCAGAAGCCACTGCTCCAACATGCATCTCCAGACAGTCACTTCCATATTCCAAGTCGTATTCTTGTCTGAAAACTTTACCTGTAATATAAAACAAATTCAATCTAAAAATACTTGTAATTCGACGTGACTGATAATTGAGTAGGTAACATGTAATGCATGATACAGATAATTTAGAGGTAGTCAAAGGGTTCTAGGGAGTGTTAATGAGTGAAAACTACATTAGACAATTGGCTAGTTCAAGGTTCTGGAGAAGATCTATGAAGAGGGTCTTTGGCTATGCTTATTTCAAAGAGCTTATACGTTCACTTATACAATGTTCGATCTCATTTTTAAAAAAAAGTTGTTAAAATATTTAGATAAAATTAGATATTAAAGCTAAGTCATTATTAACAATTTTTTAATAAGATGTTTAAAATTGACAAACGGTGTGCAGATATTAAAAATAAGTTAGGAAACTTCTTACTTTTCTGAAAAGCGCAGATCATAAGCTCTTCTTCTTCTTCATTTTTTTATTTTTTATTTTTTATTTTTATTTATTTTTTATTAATTAGCAATCACCTTTTGATATCTTATAAGCACTTATAAACATCTTACAAAATGTTTTAAAGAGCATCCAAATGAAAAGTTCAATGAAGATGTCAAAAGGAAATTAACAAGAAGGTTACCTGGCAGTTTCTTTGGTTTCCTTAATGGGACAAACTTTGCTCCTATTGCTAATGCAATAGGAGGGCCAAATATAAAGCCCCGAGCCTCTATGCCTGGGTGGAAAACAAAGGGATTAGATTAGTAAAATTAAATCAAGAATGTCTTGCCATGTATTTCTTTTTCTTTTCCTCCTTTTTTTTTTTTTTGGTTGGGTGGTGATCCGATAATCTAAAGACTGCTTAATGCTCATTATAGTTTCTATTAAACAAGTGTGTAATATGGTTCCAAATAGTGCAAAGTCAGATTCTGCTACTTAAGCTGCATTCTTGTAACGAAGCCACAAGGCAGAGTAAAGCATTAAAAGGACAACTGGGAAGACAAAAGTACCAACAAATTACATACCTACATCCACAACAAGCTGAAAGATTTAAGTTGATAGACAGATTTCACATTTACACCACCCAATTGTAATTGTTTCACTGCCCTCAGTAGAATGAAAACTAAAATGCATAGCAATGTGCATGGTTATATAAGTCAGCAAATTCATATAAGCCCCTTCATAATGTGGTTTTGCTTCGGAGACGGAGATAAATTAATAAAATACTTAATAGAAGCAAACTAGTATTTTAACCACAAGAAAACCACCAAAGCTTCAGATAGATACATATAAGATAAGTCTAGTTGAGCAAAGAAGTAGACGAAACACGATATGATACACATAAGGACAATATAAGGAGCAGCCACGGCACATGGAAAAGAAAACAAGATTCGACGACATAAAATCTTCATTGAACAAAAAGGATAGATAGCTATGATATAGTAAACTACAGTATCATATCTGTGTAATCGACCCATAAATAAGATGTGTTTGAAAATCTTAAGCCCTTTATAACAGTGAGTTATTTTGGACTTTTTCTTTTTTCTTGAAATTGTTTGGCACCACATGAAATTGTATCTGTATTCTTAGTTCGCTTAAATACTAGATTGACAACATCCCAAACAAAGAGAAAAAAAAATGTAACAGGTAAGACACTACTCATTCCCACTTTCATAAAGTTAATAGTACAATAAAGTCTCATCAACCATAATATATAACACACAGTGAAAGGAGACAAAGGTGCTGCTGATTAAAGTGGACCTCATAGACAATCTTTCTACAATAATTTTCATCATTGCTTATCAGAAAAAACCCATTTCCACTAATATAAAATCATATTTCACAATCATGATATATGGAAAGTTCTTCTATTTTTTCCATGAGGCTAAGAACCAATGCATCAAACAGTGATTCCCTTCAAACCCACTTCATAATCTTGCTAAAATATAATGGATATAAAGAAAACGGATTCATCATTACGGCCGACGGGCCCCTACGGCCTTATATGAACAATGTGGATTGTGGAACCCATCACCAACCACCACCACCAAAATTTAACCCTTGACGCTCGACTGGGATTCAAGAAGCACATGATACCATTCCTTGTTCAGTAAAAGATATTCATAAAATCCCCACTTTAAAAATGAACTCCTCCTATAAGATTATAATACAATCCCGAAAAAATTACTCCAAATTCGTACTGTTTTCACACCCTGCCTCAAACCCATTCATTTAGTCACAGATAGCAACAGAGAAATTTTCAAACCAGTCCAAGACAAAGCTGCATAAAATAGCTTGGAAACAGGACTACACTGTAAAAGTAATAGCAAGCAAGGACAAACGAAAGTTAAAAACGCAAGAAGACAAAAATGGAAGAATATATACCAGCAACAACAGATATGTTTTTGCTCTTATAGCGCTCAACGAACAAATCAATGGTGTCTTTGAAGACCTTCGGGTCAAGTAAAAGTGTAGTGATATCTTGAAACATTATCCCTGTGAAAAACCCATCAAAAACAAACTTCATAAGAGTCAAAACCAGAACTCGTGAATTAAAATGGCAAAAAACGGAAAACACTCTTGAGACACAGAAGTCCAAGAGAAACATCCAGAAAATGAGTAAGCGTTGTATAACATCTATGAAGGTAAACACACAAAGAGGGTGAAAAACCTGGTTTCGGAAAGTCAGGTACGACACGGATTCTTGACTGAATGGCTGGAATACGTGGATCATCGGGTTTGAGAGCTGACATTGTACCCTGCAACGGAAGTAATTCCACTTGCTTTTTTTTTTTTCGTGTGTACGTGATCGTTGTTTATGTATCCCTCTTCTTCGCCCCCTGTGAGTGAAATGCAGAAAGGAATTAAGGGAGAAGGATACAGGGAGGAAGAGCAAGATTTTGAGAATTATTTATAGGGGAGGGAAGAGGCGGGTGGGCTGTGAGGCTAGCTCTGTGTGTGTGTGTGTTGGAGGGGGGGCGCTCTGCACGAGAGGGGCAAAATCTACTCGATAAGCATACCGGATCATAGTAAAATCTTGTGCTCTGTTTGGAGTCACTTTCATTATCAATTGGTGTATTAATATTTTTTATAAAATAAAATATTTCGTGGAAGAATGTGTTGAAATAAAAATGTATTACAAACATCAAATTGTGAAATTTAAGTATTGTTATATGTTTGTTGGATTCGAAATATTAGGTGAGATAAAGACCATCCATATACTCTTCATTAATCTATTGTTTGATTGAGTAGATAAAAAAGCGGGCCAACCTGAATAGTTGCATACGGCCCGCACTATTCATAGTGATATGATAATTTGAAGTGAGGAGCTTGGGGTAGATATTAGTAATCTCTTGGGGAAGATTAGATTTATATTTATTGATAAGTAACTTTTTGTCCTTTTACATTGCCAATTACATAAAAGTCCTCTTAAACATGAGATTAACTTACTCAAATCTTGGCAATTAAAATATGAATTATAGGGGCAAATATGTAAATGCATAGAACAATCCAGCTCTGTACAATGCATCAAATGATGAGTTTGGATTGTGGATGTTATGAAATATTGACCAAGTATCTCCTATCAAACATCAACTCCCTCAATCCTTAGTAGTCTTACCTAGGCCAAAATACCTGAAATTCTTCAAATTTGGAATCAAACGTGGACTTAATCCATTTGTATTCAAAAAAAAAGATTGTTTGCTAATTTCTCTTTCTAAAGATGATATATAGAATATTCGACATTGCTTCCGCTTTAAATATATATATATATATTTATTTTCATTTAAAGGAGTTAAGAAGGTAATAGTAAAAGTAAGTAGTAAAGTTGAAAGATTTCGGAACTAAAAGACAAAAAGTGTGAAAAAACTAATGGTGCATGTTTGCCTAAAAAATTGATTTTTTATAATTTTATCAAACCCAAATTGATGGAAAAGTAGAAATAGAAGCTAAAACTGATTTTAGTTTAAAATTATTTTTTCAAAAGTAAAAGTTATCTTACCAAATATTTTCTAAATTAGTTTTCAGTTGCTAAAAACTAAAAGTTGTTGCAAAAAACAATACAAACACCCTTATATAGGTTTCGGAAGTAAAATAAAAAAATAGCGCAAAGGGTTTGATGCATAATTGTTATTTTGAAAGTGCTTTTAAGTGTTTTTCCTAAATATTTTTGGGAAATATGTTATGACAAACACATCTCATTTTGGGCGAAAAGTATTTAATGAAATGAATCCACTAGGATTGCACAAATTAACCGTTGAACCGCGCCAACCGACCACCCCAATTCAAACCGCACCGTAGTATTAGGTTAAGTATTTGATGGGTTGGGCTTGGGTTTATTAAATAAAAAACAGCAATTTTGGGTTGGATATGATTTTATATATTTATAAACAGCAAAAAACTATCCCAATTAATTGCAACATATATATATATGTATATATTTATTTTATACTAAAAATATTAAATTTAAAACAAAAATATTATTAATATTTTTAGTTTAAATAGCTTGAAAAACCTTTACAAATTAATATTTATAACCCACAAGTCAAGTTTTAAATTCTTTATATTACTCCAGACTTTACATTATTTTAGACGCCAACAGTTTGAGTTTCAAAATCTTACTTTGGAATTTTCTTTGCACTTCAAGAGTAAATTTAACATATCTATTGTCTGAAAGATCATTTGGCGCTTAGTGTAATTTTTTTTCCCCTCACCATTTTTGAATTGTATTGCATGGTTTAGCATCTGATTATCAGATTTGCTTTATTCATGTATAACTTTATATCCTCATACTTTCTGTGTATGTGTTATATCAATATGATTCTAACTTGATGAAGAGAATAAAATTTTTTATGAATATCCTGTAGGGTGCAAACAACTAATAGTTTACTCTCTAAGTAAAAAAATATTAAATTGACTATTTGTTGGAAGTGTGAAGAATTTTAATGATTTTCGTGCATGTTACATCGTCTTTTAATTTAGTCAAAAAACTTATTTGAACACAAAACCGCTCCAAACCATCCCAATCCAAAAGAACTGTAAAGTTCGAATTTAGTTTTTATTAGACTGGATTAAGTTAAGATGTTTCCAAACCGTAACTTTTTTTATTAGACCAAAACATGAGCAAAAACCGCTCCAACCGCACCGCATACGCCCTAAACTCCACTAATAATATTTGACAATTTATTGATTACAAACTCTCACCGAATATAAGTATATTTTGATCCTTTATTTTATTTCATATTTTATTTTATTTTATTTTTTCCATTTCAATGCATATAACTTTAAGTTTTGTAAGAAAATATTTTTCACACTTAACATGTAAAAACATCAATTGAAATAGAGGATTCTGACCGTGTAGAGTTTCTGTGTCAGCACATTGATTTTGAGCAAATTTTGTTGAATGCATTGATTATGAGTAGAATTTCTAACTTAGCATACGAGTTGTCACTATATTTTCCACCTCAGCTCATTAATTGGATCTTTGATTATGAATACATTTCTACTTTAGCTCATTGATAATAAGTATATGTATATATTTCTCAAATGAGCATATCGCCTATGAACATATTTTCTACGTGAAGTCCACCTAACCTTATCGACAATAGGTAAATTTCCTTAATGGAACCCATTACTTAGGAGCATATTTTCTAACTAATCACATCAATTGTGAATGGATTCAGTGCATTTGATTCTCTATTCTAATTCACGTTTAATTTTTTATTTTATTATATAAATACATGCCAAATGTATCAAATTAATAATCATTTGTTTTTATAAGAAAATATGTAACATACTTGACATGTATTTAGGACATTAAGTAAAAGATAAAACATCATTATTTAATGGTGGGCTCTAACCGTCCTTAAGTTCGGGGTTACGAATAGTTTTTCTGCTTGATGTCATATAATATGAGTATATTTTGAGCACAGGGATTATTAGCAAATTAATGGCGATTTCTGCATTCCATATATAATTTGTCTCCGATATTTCATGCTCATATTCTATTGCAAGTGACTTAATTGACCCAATTTATCTTAGGCTTTATTTTTAAATTTATCAAAAATAATATTTTTCATTTCAACTCTCCTATTACATTTACAGTGATTTTGAATTTTCAAATTTGTGTAGGACAAAATTTTGAATTTTTTCTCAACCATTGTCATTGATTTTTCAAGTAATCAACTATTGTGATAATTCTTTAATAAAACTTTTTATGCTTATTAACTATTCCTAATGAAATTAGGACACTCGAAACTTTTCAAAGGTAAAGAATCAAAATACCAAATTGTCAAAAAAAGGTGCCATATTCAAAATAAATCGAACTAAAATTTCAATAAATTAATAATATTATATGTCAAAATTTCATATCGAATTAGCCAGTTAATTAGATTATGTCATTGTTGACTTTTTTTTTATTTTTACTTTGGTAGTTCAATTAATTGCATTTAAAAAAATACAATATATATATATATATATGTAGATGCAAATTACCTGATGGAATTATAACGGTTTTTTAATTCTACTATCTATTTATTATTTTAGGGTTTTAAGCCAAGAATACAGTGTTATAAATGCATGTAATAAGATTTTTGGAATAAAAAAGAAAACAATATATTTCTTTATGAAAATATTGAGAATTACAATTAAGGGCAATTAAGTCAATTGAAATTAAAAATTATGGAACATGGAGTGCAGAAAGTAAAATATGAAAAGAGAAATCAACATACTTAAAAAATTTCGTGTATTAGTTAATTGTTTTATGAACAAATTCTATACCTAAGTTGATTCATTATGAGATTGAGTATAAGCATATTTACTGCTTGATCCCGTTGATTGTTTAACAAATTTATTACTCGATCTCGTTGAGTGCGAGCATATTTTGTGTGCTCATTGAAACTATGAGTGATTTCCTCTTCAAACTCATTGATTATGAACATATGTTTGTGATCTCTATTATGAGCACACAATTGATTTCTCCTTGAGCTCTTCAATTTGGAGGAAATATATTTTCCCTGAAATAGTGATTATATTTTTATTTATTTTTTTTAGCTTATCGATTATGGATGAATTTCTTATTAGATCTCATTGATTTTGATAAAATATTTCTTGCATGAACTTGTTGATGATACCTAGATTTTTTTTAATTTTTTTTTGAAATGTATGTATTTTTTTTTTTTACATAAACTCATTAATTAGTTGTTAGTAATTATGACACACTCAATGCATGTGCGTAAATTATCTTTTTACGATTAAAAGTATTTATTTATTTTTAATGATGATAAATATTTCTTAGTTATTGAATTTTTTTTACTTGAATTCATTATTATGTAGAATAATATGATTGACAGCAAAATTTGGAGAGAATAAAGTTGGAAAAAAGAAAAATTATAATTGAAGAAAAAATGGAATAGCAAAAAATAAAAATAAAAATAAAAAATAAAGAAAAATATTTTGTCATTATTTTTT
Source organism: Handroanthus guayacan (assembly GCA_014898755.1). Classification (NCBI taxonomy): domain Eukaryota; kingdom Viridiplantae; phylum Streptophyta; class Magnoliopsida; order Lamiales; family Bignoniaceae; genus Handroanthus; species Handroanthus guayacan. The sequence continues at coordinate 80,015 of JACFYI010000811.1, forward strand.
ATAACTACTATGTAATTATACATTATGTTAGGATTATTTGTTAGAAAAGTATAGTACCAAACACACATTACATCCAATGTATAATAAAAAAATCAAATAATTTTAAGAAGGGAAAAGTAAAGGAAAAATTTGGTTCAAAGGATGCAAAAATTGCACTTTCTTTAGAGTAAAATTTCGCCACTGCCCAGATGCAAACAGAACATATGTCTAGTCTCAAGATTCAATGATCTTTCTAAAATTTTTCACTTAAACTCGAATAAGAATCTCCACAAACTTAGTAATTCCACCATCACCTAATTTGATAGGGAAAAAAAAATGCTTAAACAATATGTAGAGATTTTCAAGGAGTGATAAAGATTGTAGAAAAAGGTAGGTGGGAAGAAAAGGGATGTTTAGAAATTTTGGGTGGGTGTATATATATATATATATATATCTTTTTCTTTCAGATTAATGAAGACTTGTTTATATAAAAATGCACGCCTCCTTAGAAAGGACATAGTTTAAATTAAAGTTGTCACTAATTTAAAATAAGGGGGTGTAACTTATTTTAAGTTTAAAAATGTGACTTTATGAAAACCTTGTTTCATATATTTGTATTTTATTTTGTTTTAGAAATATAAATTAATTAACATTTCCCAAGATGTTTCAAAACAAAATAAAGAAATTACAGTAACACGACTCTTTACTATGCAAAGGGTGAAAGTGTATTGCAATTTTGAACTTTCACATAGTGTAGACAAGCTTCTATTTGTAGAATTCATTGTGACCATTAATCTTGAACTAGAATTTCTTAATACAATTTTCAACAAGTTACACACATAGTGTGGGATTTCTCAATTCTATCGGGGTAACACATTAACGACCGTACACTAGTATTTTGTTGCACAAGTGATCTATAGATAAGTCTAAATCTCATAGATTGTGGCCCCACAAACACATTTGCATAGGTGATTCTTCAAGGCTATTTTGCAAGACAATGCCTTAATCATTAGTTATAAATTCATTAGAAGCAATTTGCTCAACCTTTATTGCTGTAGTGCAACACTTATTTACTACTTGGAATAGGAACATAACATTTATTGTGCTATTCAATCATCCATGCAACTTATTTTTATCCATTGAACCTCGAATCTCCAATAAGTAATTGTTGATGACTCATTTTATGGATCTTACTCCCATCTCCTTTACAAATTTTTGTACTTATCTTCTCCAAGCCCTTTTGTTCAAGGATCTACAATATTCTTTTATCGAATATAGTTTAAGGAAATGATTTCGTTATTTATGAGATATCTTATCGTTTTTGTCTCAAATGTAGGTGTTCCTTTTGCTCATTGGAATTCTTTTACTTAGCTTTAGCTACAGCTGATTGGCTATTACAATAAATAGAAATACTTGGTAATTAGACCTGTCAATTCGTATATTCGGATGCGGATATTAGTACATCCATATCCGCATCCGGATATTCGAATTTGAATTTTATCGAATACTAAAAATGAATATCTGCATCCGCATCTGCATCCGCCGGATATTGGTCGGATATTCAGATATCCGATATTCGTTTTAATGGTTATAATACAGATATAATATTGAGATATTCTTATATCCATTAATCGCAATCTTTATCCAAAATTCGACTTTGTTACTTTATATATTTGAATTTGTTATATGAATGCCAAAAAATTAAAATATAAGAGTAAAATCACTTCAAAATTCAGTTAGCCTAAAGTTTTAATATATATAGAATATAATTTCTGAATTTTATTTCTATATATAATTTAGTGCAAATACGAATAATTTTCGGATGCGGATATTTTTGGGTGCGGATACAACTATATTCATATTCGAAATTTTAGGCGACATATACGAATACGGATATATCCGAATATTTTTTGATACAGATAATATCTGCTAATTTCGAATACGAATGCAGACGGACTGACGGATATTTGGATATTTTTGATAGGTCTACTGGTAATGGCTTTTTGACTGGAGAAAGATTTGTCAACAATCCTATAAGCCATTTCGCTTGTTGGCTAGTAGTATCAAGTGCTATCATCTCGACTTCCACAAATGACCAAGAAATGCATGCTTGCTTGGAAGATTTTCATGACACCACCTCTCCACCAAGTGTGGACACATAACCAACGGTAGCTTGGGTTCATTTGAATGAAAAAACCAATTGGTATCACTATATCCTTCTAATACAATGTTTAGAATAATATATTTCGTAATTATATTGTACCTTTCAAGTGTCTCAATACTTTACCCAAGGCACTCTAATGACTAGTGTCCAGATCACTAGTGTCCTTACTAAGTCTCCCGCAACTTGGGAAATATCTTGTCTAGTATAGCTAGGTAATACATTAAAGGGGTGTTTGATAGTGTAGGTAGTTTAAATATCGCAATTAGGCCAGGATGAGATTACGGAATATTGCAACACTAATATAATGTTTGGTAGGGAAGATTATGTATTAACTCTACAAATTCAACTAAATTTGAAAGCATGTTTGATACGGAGGATTAAGGGCTGTTTGATGTAAAATTACAAATTTACCCTTGTTGAGTTTTCATTTTCTTATTTGTTGGTATTCTTTTTTCTTTTTCTTTTTTCCTATTTATATTTTGTTTTCCTTTTCAATTTTTGGTTTTATTGGCGTAAATGGAGAAAAAGCATTGAATATTGGTTATAGAATGTCCCACAACATAATTTATACTAAAAGTAACATGTATTAATGTAATCTAATTTTTGGTTTTAATTTATAAAACCATTGATGTAATTTTGAGTTTGTTGGAAACATGTATTACTTGGGTCCATTAGGGTGAATGATGAATGTATTAAAAATTAATTAAAAAAACATGACATACATACAACACTTTGAATCCTTCAACAACGCATCTCATAGTTACAACAGATTAATGTATGCCACTAATCTTCATAAATAAATGAATCCAACATTCATCCCAATTAATTATCATGAATTACAGGTAATCACATACCCAGGAATCTTATGCACCCACTGAAAGCCGACATCGACAACCCTTCGAACCAAATACCCACAATTTCAATCCTGTACAATTGCCAAAATTGAGACATGGAATCAGGAAAAAGAAACCTCAGAAGGTATAAATTTGATGAAATAGATTTGAAGGTACCTACAGGGATAATAGAGCCACCAACTGATGCAGAGAGTAAGGGATATTAGAGGAGATCTAATAGCACAATGGGTTGTTGGAGTAGTCGTAAAATTTTCGATAAACATACCTGAATCAGTTCACCGGAGATTGGTGGTAGAGGTATGATGTGTTACAGGTTGGAGATGGAGGGTATGATTAGCGCCTGGACTTCTAATAGAGGGATGGTGTGGTTCAATGTCGAGGGCTTTTTCAGGAAAGAGGACAAGATACAAGATACAAGATAGGGCAATAATGTAAAATATTCAGGGATAATTTGGTATTTGACCATTTAATCTCACCCATATACTTCACAATCTCAAGGGTAAGGGGAAGATTACTAAACCCCATAATCACTCAAGCCCACCCGCCATTGCACTGTTCATCTATCGGCCCATGGACGTAATCCAGTCTAGCAAACAGAAGATTGTGGCTTTTGAAATCCAATAATTGGACTTAATCTGTGTTGTCAAACACCCCCTCAGGTTGTGTTTGATGGGGTTGACTAGGGTGTAATGCGGCATGTGAAATGCTGTAA
>JACFYI010000811.1:97026-108503 GCA_014898755.1 Handroanthus guayacan
AATCCTGATAGATTTACCTATGGATTTGTGGAGAATTGTTGTCATTTGGGATTAAATGTAATTGAAGTTCTGGCATAATTACATGAATTGAAAGTTGATAATGTTTATTATTGGATAGATGCCAAATTTGATTGGAATCCATAGATAAACGTGTGAGTGAAATGTGGGAAAAAAGAGCAAAAAAATTAAGTATGCAGTTTGTCCCACATTGGCTTAGAGACAAAGAGGATTGCACTTTAGTAGAGTATAAAAGCTTTGTGGAGGAGCTGAAGAGTTGAAAACTTCTCACTATCCCATATTGCTTATATAACAAAGTGTGCACTTATATATATGCACGCCAAGTGTAAATACCTGTTAATAGTGTCAACTAAGAGATGCATAAGAGGAACACTAAAAGCACACCGCTGCTGCCTGCCGCACCTAGCCTCGCTCTTGCTCCGGCCTTGGCTCGAGCATTGGGCAAATTGTCTTAGTCTCAGTCTAATCTTTTTGTTGCGAGTTTATTTAAAAATTTTGAATTTTAAAAGTTCGAAATTTTGAATTTCGTGTGTGCATGAATTCTACTCTAAAGTTATTAGAAATATATAATCCCAAACACATACTAAAGACAATAAATAATATCAAAATCAAATAATTTTAAGAAGAAAAAAAGTAAAGGAAAAATCCGGTTCAAGGAAAAACCCAAGCGCAAACAGATTCGATATCTATTTTCAAGAGTGACCTAGTGAATAGTAAAAAGTTTCCTAATTTATGATGAAGATGTTTTTATAGTGGACAGAATCATCTATACAAATTCACATGGCATCATAACAGGACTTCATAAGATGTCAAATTCATAAGTTTTGGATTAGGTCAGGTCGTGGAAACCCAAATAAAAAATGCAGATCTCTAACCTATTAAGTCATTCAATAGTTTTTTGATGGCATTTTGGTCATTTTAGGCATTTGTCATACACGACTCATTTCACTTTGTTAGTACATGAGCACTAACTTTGAAACACTTTTGATCAAATTCTCTTACCAAAACCAAATTATGCAATACTCGATGGGCGAAGTTGAAGCTCAAAATTTGAGCAACTTGAGAGGTTTTTTCCTTTTTTCTTTTTATTTGTTATTTTTTATTTTGATGAGTGAGCAACTTGAGAGGTTGCTGATTATAGATAGTGAACAATGTGGCCATCTCTTTTGGAATCACAAGTTGCTATAAAAATATCTATGGAAAATATTCTTTCGGCAACTCCTCCGGCTTTACACCACTTTAAATGAAATAACTCTTTATTTTTAATATTGCACTCCCTTTGGCCTTGGTATGATAATATAATGCGTTAAAGTACACTCCCTAAGTCTGTTATACTTTGATGGCAATGCATAGCCAAATCTGTTAAAAAGAATGGGACTTTATGTGCCCAATAAGGAAAGAGAACACTTTTCGATTAATAATAATTATTGGGTGAATTACGAAAAGCACCCTTGAGATTTGGTGTAATTACAAAAACCAGTCATGAGGTTTGGCAAATTGCAAAAACCACCCCAAATGAAGCAATACCGCTAGAATTTAATGAAAATTGACAATGTTACTGTGTGTGCAAAAGATAAATTTCAGCATTACTTTTAAAATTTACTCTTTATCTATACAGTAATATCATCAGCTTTCGTTAAATCCTAAAAATATCACTTCGTCAAGGGTGGTCTTTGTAATTTGCCAAACCTCAGGGGTGGTTCTTGTAAGTTTACCAAACCTCATGGGTGGTTTTCGTAATTCACCCTAATAATAATAATAATAATAATAATAATAATAATAAAGTCATTAATGTTCAGTTAATTAGTTCCTCAATCTGGTCAAAGACAAATTATGTATATCAAAGACTAAAAATTTCAGGAGATAATTACTTGCAAAGTGCAATTAAGCCCTAAAAAGTTAGTATTAAGCCGTAAAAAATTAGTATACTAACAATCCGAGCAATTAGGGACGACAATCTTTAAGTATAGCCCACTTACTTTTCTTTTTTCCTTTTTCTGTTTTCAATCAACACTAGATATATCCATGCCATAAGTAATTACACAGACACACACAGAAACCAAAAAAAGAAAGGAGCATAGAACTCACAATTTGTACGGTTTTCTCATTATGCAATAAAGACTAGCTACAACTTTGCTTGTATGTCTTCCTTGAGATTAAATTTAGGAAGTCTCAAAAATTAAACTTAAATCATTATATAGAAAAATGATGGGCTACATCCAAATCCAAGAAAAGTTTGGGCAGCAAATCGTGATTTTCTCAACTTAGAAGGTATTCGTGTAAGCTTTCTTAAAACATCCTATAAGATCTTACATATTCGTAAGAATGTTTTCAAAAGAACTCATAATATATATCTTAACATTTTATTTTAGGAGCTTATAAGTTTTGTTTTGATTTGTTTTTTCCCCCAAGAAAATTACCTAACACATTTTGACATTTTTTAGGATCTTAAGCATCTTATAATGTGTTTTAAAGAGCTTATTGGTTCACCTATTTTACCATCCTAATTTCTCACGTATCTATGACTTAAAATAATAATGGAACACCATGTATTACACAAAAAAATATTGATGTTGGATAACTACGAGTTGGCATGTCAAAATCCCGAGTCATCTTTTACACTTAAGCAATCATGTAGGATGTGAAGAAAATGTACGGGACACAATGGCCAGTTGAAGCAAGGAGCACATTAGAAAACATGATTTATAATATGCAATGAACAAACGTCCATATACATAAAGGCTGATAATGAGAATCTCCAGGGTCTCATATAAACAAAGAAATCAGGGCAATATAACAGGTATGCATTCTTTATTTCATATTATTACTATTTTATTCTCTTATCTTCGGTAGCATGGCTTAAGAGAAGGAGAGCCAATACTGGAACACTCTCAACGCCCTTTAATAACTCGTATGTTTCATAAAAGTTGCAATACTATTGAGGTGAAAATATTAATAAACTTTAAAGTTTAAATGGTAATATGGAAAAGAAGAATATAATACAAATAACAATGAAAAGGACGTCTCTTTTGCATGGATTCTATGGACTTAAGTCTTGTGCAGCCTAACTTTAACTGACAAAAGCAAATATTCTAAAATCGTAGAAAAATCCTATTCTGATTGTTTTATTGAGTCTTTTCTGAGGCAAATCTTGCTTGATTTTCTCAAGCACAGAGTTTTAGGACCACAATTAGTCAAGTCTTGTTGATGCCCATAACTGCAATTTTGACTTTATAAATATACATGTGATTGTGAAACAAAGGCTGTGCCTTTTTAGATACCTCACGCAAAAGATATCATCTTTTTGTAAGGATAGAATATTGTTTCAAGTAGAAGTGAAAAGCTTCTTTAAGGTCCTTATGCCTGTGGTTGGACTTTTGGAGTCTATTGGCCAAACCTATATATTTTATTGTAGATTTTTCTTTTTTTTTTCCTTGTTTTTTTTTCTTTTTTTATATTTCTTCCCAATTTGGTATGTAACGAATTCTATTCATGATTAATTCTCATCTATTAGTTGGCAATTTTGACACATTTAATGTTTAAGTTGAAATTTTTATAATATAAAGTGAAATAAATACTTATCTAGTGTTGTAATATTTTAAAGCTCTTTTAAATAGTTTTAATGTTTTTATTTGATTTTTATAATACATGAAAATAAATAAGATTACAATGAGTTATGTCAAGATAGTTATTTTTGCATTAATTTTAAATTATGAGATCTTATGACTACTTTATGAACATTACACAAAAACATACCAAAAGCGATATCCGGTTCCTTTTATATATAGTATAGATAGATAGGAATTATCAAATGCATCAATTGAAACAACTTCTTTATTAAAATTCTTTCATGGTTTTAGAAGAGCATTTATAGGAAAATAAAGGGCTCTATATTTCGCCCAAAAAAAAATGTAAACAAATTAGTAATAACAATACATATTAAGTGGCAACATAAAAATCATGACTAATCATGTAAACTAGGTGCTTGACAAAAAGTTTTATTTTGTCACAATAATGAACTTAACAAATGTAATAGTGATAAAATTGTATTTAAATTATCACTATTGATAATTAGTGACATGTGCACAATGATAACCTATTGATAATTAAAAGTTTGGCACAAATTAATTACAGTGACAATTTTTGTTATCACTAAATTGTCATTATACATGTGTTACTAATTATCAATAGTAATAATAAAAAATACTATTTTTTGTCACTATTGAACTATATTAATGATAAAATAATAAATTGTTGTGGCTTAGAAAGTAGCATTGTGATAAAATGAAAGACTTTGTCACTTAATACTATATGTTAGTCTGACAACTTTTATGTTTGTTATTTGATATTTTTACTTAATGTCTCTCTCTCTCTCTCTCTCTCTCTCTCACACACACACACACACATTTTTAGGGTTTGAGTCATAAACCCACAAACTAAATAAATAAATAATATGTGATTGTTCCGTTATGGTTAGCTGATGGAAATATTTTATTTAATCTATATAATGTACTCGATTCACAGTTGATCAATCAATAAATAGCATTAACACAAAATCTGTCCAATAAATAATCAGAAAGATATGTCTTAGGTCGTACAATTAATTAGTGTGATATCTATCTCTTATGACCAACTTTTCTTTGTTAGATTTTTTTTTTTTAAAAGAATATTTACAGAAAGATGTAGGGATCTAGGAGCATATGTATAGAAAAATGCATAGATATTGTCGTTCTTTGAATGAAGTGACATCGCCTCCTCCTTTTTTATACAAGAGGTTTATGGTTGATTCCTGTCGGTGATATGTGGGCCATTATCTACTAGATGGTAGTTTAACGGATTTGTCTACAACATCATAGTATAGAGCATTTGTCTATTAATTCATGTATTTGATCTTTAAGTAAATTAAAGCAATAATATTGATGTGCTAATTGAATATAATCTATTACCTTAAAAAATGTATACATTTGCATTAATATGATGCAAAGAGTGTGATATGTTTTCTTTATAGGTGGTATTAGATAATCAAATGGGATGATTATCCCAATATCTTCTGACCGGTAAGTTTAATTATAAAAATACTTTTTGTGATTTGAAAAATTATAATAACAAGTTTTTGCACATTACAATCATATCACCTAAAAGGATAATAATTTGACTAAGCATTAGGAGTAGACCTCTGGTAATCGAACGCTAGGGGGTTTATTATAATTTTTTAAATTACAGGGAATATTTTTATAATTAAGCCAAATTTTAGGGTGTGTTGAGGTAATTATCCCAAGGAGATGGATGCAATTCACATTCATAAGTTGATATTATGATTTAGTTGAGATATTAATGACTAATTACTATTTGAGTTTGGTGAAATTTAACCACAGGCATGTGCTGAAATCTTTATAAGCAGATTTTCTCATCATTTCCTACTTGATCATGTTCTTTAATCCTTAACGCCCCTATTCCAATTTTTCTTTTTCTTTCTTTTTTTTTTTGCTTTTCTTTTTTGTGATATTGACCGCCCAACTTTCATAATTTTCTTTCTTTCTTTTTTTGTTTTTTTTTTCCCCTCCTTTTTCTCAATTATGTATATGAATGGAATATGTCTTAATAGTCATAATTTTGTGATAAGTTGGGATCAAAAGTCTTTTGACTATCTCCTTTAAAAGTTAAATCAATTTCTATCACTTTGAATTTGTTTTCTTTAATTGTCAAAGTTTTCAAAAGCTGCATGAAAGAGATCAGTTGACACCATAAGGGGAAAAAAATAGTGATAAAATATAAAGTGATAACATGAAATTAATTTTATATAGAAAGTGATAAAATAGATATTATTTTATAATAGGGCTAATTACCTCTACACCCCCTGAGATTTGGTATAATTACCATTACACCCCCTGAGATTTGATTAATTACCATTACACCCCCTGAGATTTGGATAGTTACCATTACTGTAACACCCCAAGATTTCCTAAATCAAAATTTTCGAATCATTGATTTCGTAAATTAAATTGATTTCAAATAAAACGAGAATGAACTAATTTCAAGAGATTTTTTTCACACCCGAAAATAATTTCCTCGTTTATACCCCGATATCTTGGTCCAATACATTTTATTAAGCCTAAATCAAACTTAAATAAGATCCTAACTTTAATCCACTATTTTTACCATGATTATTTAAAGACATTATTTGACTGGTACCTAATCCACTATTTTTTACCATGATTATTTAAAGACATGATTTGACTGGTACCTAATACACTATTTTTACCATGATTATTTAAAGATATGATTTGACTAGTATCTAATCCACTATTTTTTTACCATGATTATTTAAAGATATGATTTGACTAGTACTTAATCTCCATTATGGTTAGTGGAGTTGGTAAAATTATGACTTGTTTAAATTAACAAAACATGGACCAAGTAAATTGCAAGCACTCACACTATAAATAGAGGAATTGAAACTTGAATAACACCATCAAAATTTTGAAAAGAAATACAAGCATACCATTTTCCATTTCATTCATTCATCCTCTAGCAACTTCATTTTTCTAGCACACATATACACTTAAATTTATTTTAGAAAGCAAGAAGAATTTTAAGGGAAATCTCGGTGGTGATATCTTCAATCCTCCAGTAAATTAAGATTTCATTATCCTTATGATTTTAGTAAGTTGTAACTTGAGATTAACCTAGCACTTAATATCTTATGTCTAGACGTTGATTTTTTTTTGGATTTGCTCGGTCTCTATTGGTCTCTAGCATCTTAAGCTCCGAATGACAAGTAAGACTTATGGAACCTCTACTCCTTTCGTATGCTTATACGTTCTTCTTATTCATGCTTTATTCATTACCTATATTGAGCTTACGATATTGTTGATCATGTCGATATACTTGTTATTATGAGTTTTGTAATACCGTTGTTTTGTTTCTTGATATTCCAAGCTCACTATTCTTGAAATGATTAATCCAAAGTTTATTAATCTTTCTAATAATGACTCGATCATCTATGGACCATGGACTATGAGTTTTTGAAACTGAAAATGAAAGAAAATGCGAGATATGGATTTATTAAAAGACTTGTACGTTTAAAATAAAATAATCGAAAAGTACTTGCCGCTAGAAAAATATTGATTTTTAGCTATTTTGATGATCTAAATGAGGTCTTATATCCAAAGTAACTGATATTTTCTCTTTAAATGTAATATTTGAATTGAAAATTTCATATCTTTTAATAAAACCATTTTGATGATCTAAATAAGGTCTTATATCCAAAGTAAATGATATTTTCTCTTTAAATGTGATATTTGAATTGAAAATTTCATATCTTTTAATAAAATCATTTTGATGATCTAAATGAGGTCTTATATCCAAAGTAAATGATATTTTCTCTTTAAATGTAATATTGAATTGAAAATTTCATATCTTTTAACAAAATTATTTTGATGATCTAAATGAGATTTTATATCCAAAATGAATGATATTTTCTCTTTAAATGTAATATGTTTAAATTGAAAAATTCATATCTTTTAGCAAAACCATTTTGATGATCTAAATGAGGTCTTCTATTCAAAGTCAAATTAAATGAATTCGATATTTATATTTGTTACCTAATGATTTCTTTCGTATTTTAACTTTTTAAACAAGGTAAAAATTTCAAAATAAAGAATTATCTAGTCCATAGTCCAATTCCGATTTATTTGTCCTTCATAACCCAAATTTCAATTTATTTGTCCTCTATAGTCCAATTTCGATTTATTTGTCCTCTATAACCCAAATTTCGATTTATTTGTCCTCCATAATCCAATACTCGCTTGTTTGTACTAAATGGTTGACTAAGCTTCCGAATTGACCATTTACTTGTTATTAGTCAATCAAAACGTGCCATTTTGGTACATTTGAACTGTCCTGATTGTTCTTAGCCTACTGTTTTGATTGTCTGTTGGGCCCAGGGAATTTACATGAGTATCGGATTGGGCAACGTCGGGTTGTCAATACGAGCCTATGTGAATCCTCATTTGTGGGATAATCCGGATGACCCTAGAGGTAGGGTTCTGAAGGGTTATTCTAAAGCACGTATGTCGACTGTGCTTTACTGTTTATAAGTTGCTCCCTCGGGAGTTTGGAGGAATAAGAAAATTTATATAATATATGTTGAAGTTATAAGGGTAACAGACCTACCAAAAATATTTGCTTCAGCCATACGACTTGAATGTGATAAATGTTATTGATAAATGCTTGATTTGCTCGTTCTGTTCGTTCTAGTTCGTTCGTGAAAATCACATTCTCGTCTTGTTATCGGTATACCCGTTATTTGGAACTCTCTCGTTTATATTCCGATGCCATAAGTTTTACTGGATCAGTGGACTCATGATTTCACCATATTATGTAGGTGCGTAAGCCATGATGATTGACTGATAGCTCAAGTTTGATCGAGTTAGTTTCTTTTGGAATTGTATTAACTATGAATTTTAACCAGTTCGGACCTTTGAACTCATAAGTTGTATTGTTATGACGGCTCGTAATAGATAATTAGATGCTTATGTATTGTGGACTACTTTATTATCTCGAATGATATTTTGGGATTTTAGTCAATTTGAAATATTATCTTGGGATTTTAGTTGGAATTATTCTCGTTAGTTCCTGTATTTGAGTTCTAGCTCGTTTTTAGTTCGCGAGTAGCATCTCGGGTCGCGGGGCGGAATGCCATTGTGACACGGGGCGTTACAATTACATTCCCTGAAAATCTTAAACATTACAAGTAGACCCCCTAGATAAAGGGGTGTAATTGTAATATATGCATAAGTTAAGGGGGTATAGTTGTAATACACGCATACGTTCAGGGGGTGTAATTGTAACTATGTATTAGCTACACTGTACAGTAGAAGGTGTAATGATAATTAGTCAAATCTCAGGGGCTGTAATGGTAATTATACCAAACCTCAGGGAGTGTAGAAATTATCCCTTTATAATAATAATGATTCTCATTATCAAAAAATTAGGCGTTCGTTTTACAAATATTGCTAGAAAATTAATTTTGTAGCTAGAGCTACAAATTAACTACAAACTATTCGTAGCATGTATTAATTTTTACTATTAGCCACGGTCAATTTCGTAGCTAAAGTTAGTTACAAGAGTATCTGCCACAAATTCGGGTATGAATTAGTCGAGCGGAATCCGTAACAGATAACTTTGTAACTAAATTTAGCTACGAAATTAACCGTAGCTAATAGTAAAAATTAACTTTTGCTACGGATAGCTTGTAGTGGATGCCCATGATCTTCTGTAGTAGCTAACAAATTAAATAGTGATGAATGTTGCATTTAAATTATCATTATTAACAATCCCTCATCTATGTATCGTGCTTAACAATGTAATTTAGTGAAAATAAGAATTTTATCAATATTTTATAGTGACACTAATTTTGGTCGCCACAAAATTGTCAATGTTTTACTTATTATCAATATGACAATACAAAGCATTATTTTCTATTACTATCTAACTTTAAGACTTTGACAATGCACAAATTTTTTCCAATTGAGAGTAGCAATAATGACAAATAAGCAATAGTTAGTAATAGATGTTGAAATGACAACTTTTACATTATAACTTCTTTTTTGTGACATTAATATTATCTTTTTATAGTGAAGATTAATATGGGTAGATTAGGTTTTTCTTCAAAAAGTCAAGCATGATTACAATTGATAGAATTATAATTTTTTTGTGTAAATTGCATTTACTATCTTCTGATATGCCTAATTAGCAAATATCTTCTTATAAAAAAAAATCTAGTTAATTATATCTCTGTGTTTTCAAAAGAATTACAATTAACAACTAAATTTGGACGAAATTGCCATTATATAAAATAAATTTAGACGTGATTGTGAACAAAATCATTTTTCACTTTCTTTCACTGGGGTAAAAGACACAATTTACCCCTCCCTCCCTTTTTCCTATTCAATAATCTTATGTAGATTATGTTGTAGTGAATTCATATAAGCCAAATCATCGAAAAATTTCACATGTTATTTCTCTAGTCATATTTAAAGAAAATAAGCAATAGAATATGCTTGCAACCAAATTACAAACATTGATATAAGCTTAATAGACGTGTTGCATCTCATGAACTCCACCAAAAGTATATTTCTTATTTTAAATTAAATGTTGGGAAATTCTCAAGATGTTAATGTAGCAATAATGGTTCATCACATATAATAATTTGGTTTTATTCAGGAAAAGTATTAGAAAAATAATTAACAAAAGAATTTTGACCTAAAAGCAATATAATATATATTATTAGTGATAATAAAAAAGATTATCACCTAATTTTCCACGGCTAGTATTATATTTTTCTGTGATGATTAACCCTACAAAGTTCCAAGTTTAGTTTAGTCTAGGAAGTCATAAGTAGTCCTATTTGTAATAGTTGTCAACTAAATATAGAGCATATTCAATTGATCCGACACACTTAATTAGGTGTTACCATAATGAAAAACACTGAAGTGAAGAGGGATAATTACCTTAACACCCAATATTTGATCTAATTATAAAAATACTCGACATAGTTTGAGTAATTATAATAACATTCAATCCCTGCACATTACAATTAGATTTTTTGTACACCCTCTCCGAAATAGTGAAATTACTAACTCTTCCCCTCTTCTTTCGAAAATTACCAATATTTCTCTTTTAGAAAATTAAAGGTTTACAAAACCTCCCTTGCCATTATAGCTTGTAACGGATGTTAATGATGTTAGCAAAAATTAAGTAAACTTTCTATTTTGCCCCTGATACATAGCCGATATAATTTGATGACAAAAATATTCTTTGTAAGAAGTCATAACTTGGAGGGAGTAAATGTAAGAATTTATAACTTGGAGAGGCGTAAATGTAAGGATTTCTAACTTAAAGGGGGTAAATATGAGAATTGTAAATTTTTATATGATTTTTCTTTAATGTTTTAAATTGAGGATATATTTATCATTTTACAACTTTTATTTGGATTTCTTGACGAAGTATTTTCGGATGGGAGGTGTTGATAATTTTTGAAATAAGATGGAAGGAGTTAGTAATTTCATTATTTTAGATGAGGTATAAATGTAATTAACCCAATAAAATAAATTGACTTAAAATTTTATGAGTAGACATCGATTAATCTAATAGCAAAAGTGTAGAATTTTTATTTTTTTTAGAGAAACGATTACATTCAATGATTACATTATCAATGTATCAATATAAATACTTTAATCTATTCAAAGATCAAATACATAACAGATAAAACAAATTAATTACTATACAGTAGATTAAAGCTACCATGCGGTAGATGAAAAGCACACATGTGCTCGGTGGGATTTGAACTTATAACCATGACGTTCTCCTAACCAATTATGCTAGAGCTCATCGACTATAATTGGGGCGAATCAAATATTGAGGTAATTATTCCTAATAGATAGTGTCTCTTTTTC
>JACFYI010000811.1:126166-138459 GCA_014898755.1 Handroanthus guayacan
TGAAGTTTGTGAAGATGACTCTTTGCTAAAACTATTTGATACTAAAATCAAGTCTAATATCAAACAACAATATGGTTAAAATAGAGAAAATTTGGTAGTTGAATAGTAAATACTTGCGTACTTGCAACGATAAATGGAAGTGGTTATTTATAATGGGCAACTTTAGAGGAAAAAAGAGTAAATTATCCCTCTAGATGATGAGCAAATATTTCTTGAGAGAACTGATGTCACAAGACTTGTTTTGTCTTTTGATTCGACCCGACAACATAATTTTTAACCATCCTAAGTGTCAAAGCTACAAGGATAACATAGGTTGAGGCAAGTTCTCAACACGCTCATGAGAGCTTGGCTCAACGTCAGTCAACTTGACAAGTGAGTCTACTATTGATTTGATATTAAGAAAGTGATAATGCTTGCGCCCTAGCTTATAAATCGAGTATGCAACCTCATAGCGATTACATAATCATATCTTATTGAATGTAGATGCTCGTCATTCGATCTTGTGATGGTTCGAACATTTGGTGATATGTCATCCTCAATTGCAAATGCACAACCTCCTAGAGTGGTTGAATTGTGGCGTCATATCAACCTTAGGTAAAGTCTTATGGGCTCGCTCATTGAATATGTTACCACAAAGTTGAATGTATTAATGTGAGGCCGGTTTGGAGCTATTGGTATCCTTGCTTTTGCAACTTGGGTAGGTACAATAATCCATGTACCACTGTCGAGGTTATACTATGTGGATGCCACTGTATCACCCAAATCCTTTATATCAATAATAAAAAATGTATTTAAATTGTCACCACTAATAATTAGTGATATGCAAATAATGATAATCTAATAATGATGGAAAACTTGTCAAAAAATTATAATTATGGCTTTCTTGTTACCAGCTTATCGCTATACATATGCTATTAGTTGTTTAATTATTGCTAAGCTTGATCTTACATGATGTCCATTGACACTGGGTCCCAAAACTTTGGCCTTCAGGGATCCAAACGAACATCTACCTCGAATTTTGAATTTCTCTTAGGAAGAGGTAAGAGGCTTTAGGTACTTGCTCTCTGGGTAGACTGCTATGTGGTAGAAATTGTAGTTGATGGAGCTACTCGACTTGATCGATGATGGGTAGTGAAAAAGTTAATAGAAATTAGTAAAGGTTGCTGGTTAGCCTATGGCTCTCATGAGACTGATGAGGGTAATGATTAGTAAAATGGACTTGATGACGGGTTAGGTTGAAACCCACTCATATTTAATGCGACAATGACCTCCGCAGGTTAGTGGGAAGCAGAAGTTGCAGTGAAAGGTGACTAGGTGGACAGCTGAGTAGCTTTGAGGAGGGATTGTTTATGCTTTTGTAAAGACGAGACTCTAGGATTGAACTCTATTGGGATTGAGTATAAGACCTTGATATCATAGACTTTTTTTTTATCTTGCAACAGACCTAATCTTGCTAAATGAAGAGAAGTCCTATGTGCAAATGTCAAAGGTCTCTTCACCCTTCTCATTTCCCTCATTCTCATCTTTCCAAACTTAGTTTGTTGGAACTTTCTCTCAGCCTATACGCAATAATTCATCTATTCTCCCTCAAGCATTGTTACAATGTTAACTTTTTCAAAATTATTGGATTTAAAAGTTATTGAACTAGAAGTGCTAGCTTCCTCAGATTCAATGAGTTTCTTACCATTCACCTATTGAACTTGTTATTAGATTGACTACTCATATCGAATTTGAAAGGACTGAGAACAAATGATGGTATTGAAAAAATACCTAATTAATCAAAAGTTTTGTGCAAGAGAGAAGGATGCTCAATCTATTTGATCGAATATCTCTAAAGTTTTGCGTAAAGGAAATATTAGAAATAAGGCTTCTTTTATATTAGAAGACTAAGTGAAAGTGGAAGTTTCACAACAATTGGCAACTGGCTAGTTATTGCCCGCAGCTAGTCATTATTTACATTGGGATGTGAAATGGTAGCTAACAATTATCACTTTTCTCTCAGTTCAATGACCTCAAACAACTAATTTTCAACTTGATCCATGCTTCTCAGTGGCTATTTAGACCAAGAAAGAGCCCAGAAGGTGCTCATCGATCTCCCACTGATTGAAAAGAGAAGGATTCACGATGTGAAATAATCTAGATAATCAAGTGGCACATACCTGAATATAATGCATTATTGGGCCTAACTCCATTTGGCACTTATAAGGGTGATTAGAGGACAAACAATCAACCACGGTTGACCTCATATTGATGTGATCGACCTCATCCACCTACATTAGCTTGATTTTGATGTATTTGATCACACATAGGTCGTACATCTGTGTCCTAGGTTGATAAGTTGTGATTATTAGATCATCCTCAAGTCGTACATCTACCCGCAGGTCGATAAGGCATTTTAATTCGGCTGTGAGCTCAAGAATCAAACACAATCACCTTTTAATGTTGGTATAACAAATATCAGAGGCATAAGAGTAATTAAGGCTATTGTTGGAGCTATTAATGTGGTTGTAGGCTCTTTTAAATGCAATCCATGCTTGCTCATATAAATTGGATATCTTAAATAGTCGTATTATTCACATAATTTATGTGCTTCAACTGGATGACTAAGTGCTAGTTTGCTTCGACTAGGATGGTCAAATTCACAATTTGATCGAACCTTTACCCTTATTTGGTGGCATCAACGACTTTGTTATCCAAGTCCTATAGCTATGTGCAATATTTTAGCTTGAACTCTTTTGTCATCTACTAGTTTTAGCTTAGTTTTGATACTGTACTACTTGTTAACTAGGCAGGCACACACTTGTTTACCATTTTTTGCATCTGTGTTGGAGTCTTGTTTCCCTTTTGAACTTATTCATAGTAATTTGGACTTCCCCAAATTTCATCATTTTCTAATTTTTCTTATTATAAAATTTTTTCTTGGATTTTTTCCATGCGGTTGGTTATTTTCTATGCACAACATATCAAAATATTTTTCTAAATTTTAATTTCTTTTTGTGCTTATGCTACAGATCATTTTTCTAAAACTGTTAAGCATCTTCTATATGAAGAGAATTGCTGAATATATTAAAAAGACAGACTTTTAGAATCATTTAAAGTCTCTTGGCATTCAATTACATATTTCTTGCTCCTATATTCATCAACAAAATGGTAGCCGAACAAATGCATCGTACTATTTTTTTTACAATATGAAGTTTACTTTTTCAAGCTAAACTCCTTGCTCAATTTTGGGTCGAAGATCTTGATACTATTATATATCTTTTAAATATTTCACCTCTCGAACATTGGTTACGCGTCTCCTTTTGAAATTTTATTTTGATCATGTTCTCACTTACAATCATCTTCATGTATTTGGTTTTTCTTGTTTCTCTAATTTTACTTCTTCTAATAAATTAAGTCATCATTCTATTTAAAGTATTTTCTTAGGATATCCATCAAATTACAAGGGTCATTGTTGTTATGAAGGTCAAGCAGAGGTGCTTTTAGGAGCTTGAGTTTTGAGAGAAAAATGAACCAAAGACAAGATTATTCCCTTTTAAGAATTCCCTCTTACAAGCTTACTTTTCTCAGCTCAAACAGAACGAATAATTTAAGAAGAAAAACATCATAACCCACTCTACACAATATAAGGATAAATACCTTTATACCACCTACTGTTTGACATAATTACCAAAATACTTGTTGAGGTTCGGATAATTATCATTGCACCCCTGATCACTAGTTCTGTTAACACATAATCACAATCACATCCACTAAGTTAATGCATAATTATGTCGACAAGGCATTTTACTTCTATTATTTCAAAATTTTCAAGGGATGTATTTATAATTATACATTAATTGAAAAGATGGTATGAGATATAATGGTAATTATCCAAGTCTCTGGAGATGTGCTCGTGATTATGCCAAACCTCACAGCTTTTTGAGGTAAGTATCCTGATGATATTTCTTAATAGAACTGGATAAGCTGAATTTTATGTCATTAACCAAGTTTGCTAGTTTATGCATGCTCTTACAGCCATTAAGAGGATTCTATGATATCTTAAGGTGTTGGAAGTATGTTTAAATATATTAATTTATATTGTGATCGAAGAATATGAGGGACTCTATCCACTATGGGAAAGCTAAAAAGTAGTTCATCTTATTTAAAACTCTTTGTAAGACAAAATATTCAAATACAAAATTGAGGGAAAAAGTGCATAATTAAATGTATATATTTTTCTAAAGCACTTTGCACATTGCAATACATATATATATATAGCAAAAAAGAAAAAAACACGAGTGACAATGTAAAAGTTGTCATAATTCGATATATATAGTGACCAAAAATTATATTTTGTCACAATATATATATATACACACAAACTTAATAGTGGCAACAATGTATTTATGTTGTCACTATTGACAATAAGTGATACATGTATAGTGATGACTTAGTGAAAAAGAAAATATTATCACACTATAGTGATAATTTTTATTGTCATTAGATCGTAACTATATATATGTCACTAATTATTTATAGCAATAATTTAAAACACCACTTTTTATTAATAATGAGCTTTATAATGACAATACAAAGAATATTGTCACCAAACATATATAAGTAATGACAAAATAAAAGTTGTTGTTACTTAATACCTATTATTAGTGATATTTTTATATTGTCACATATTTTTTTCACTGATATTACATTTTGTATTATTATTATTATTATTATTATTAATTTTTTTTTTTTGTTTTTTTGTTTTTTTGTAGTGGCACTTTGCACGTTTGTGCGTGTGTGATTAAATTTAGAGGTTTATTACTTTTTTTTATTTTGTAGTTGTTTTAATCATAAATATTTCTATCTCATTCTTGAAAAGGTTTATTCATTCAAGAAGAATTAATGCCTACTAATCAAATATGTTGTTTAGTTCAAATAAGTAATGGTTTATAATTAATGAATACAATTTCATTAATTATAAATAGGTATACCTCTATGAATTTCATATATACAATTTCTATTATAAGCTTTCCTACTATAATGAAAAGTTACTCGCAAGATACATAACAGTTCTAAAGACAAGAATTATCTTAAAAATAATGTTATCACGCCTCAAAACTGTAGTCACTTGATTTTTCCATCAAGATATTTCAACATAAGAGCATTCTTCAATATGGTCTTTCTCTTAGTTGTCAATAGCACACATAGCGCTATAGTGCATAGCACTGGGAGGTATACTCTTTGCGCCACAATGCACCATGCGTAGCGGATTGCAAAGTACTGCATGCCTTTTGCATTATGCGCTATAGCATATAGCGCACATGGCGCGCTATTGGCCTTTGAAGCCCAAACTCTTTTTTAATGTTAATAAAAAGGCTAGGATTTGGGATTTTTGGGCTTCTTTTTCTGAAAAAGAAACTCTACCCACTGAGCCTGTCCAAATTCATTCCACATCAATTCACTCCCGCTGACCACCCACTATCGATCCACCACCGAGTCGCCGCCGACCAGCCATCGCCAGGTTAGTCTGCTGTCCGCTGCTTCTTTTTTTTCTTTTTCTTCTTTTCTTTTTGACAGTTGACTTCCTTTCTTTTATACCAGATTTCTTTTTTCTTCTTGTTTTCTTTTTTTTTTTCTCTTGTTTTCTTCCAAATTTCTTACATACCAGTTAATCTTGTTTTAATTTAAATTTGGAAATATATTGTTGAAATTATTATTGTGTTGAGACTCTTTTAAATTTTAATTTTTTGCAATTATCCGATATTTGGGTTTCAAAATACAATGACAACCCGAAAGGATCCTGGCTGGAATCACTGTATATTAGTCAATTCAAAGAGCGTTAATGAGGGCATAAAATGTAACTATTGCAACAAGGTTACAAAAGGAGGGATATCAAGGTGTGAACAACATCTTGCGGGAGGATATCAAAATGCCATAGCATGTAAAAAGGTGCCTGAATTCGTGAAACAAGAAATGAAGGAGCATTTGCCAGAACGACAAAATTTGAATAATGTTATCAATAAGATCTCTCATTTCGATGACATTATCGATCAAGAATTGGAAGAAGAAGAGACGGAGGATATGGAGATACAATCAAGTGGAAAGAGGCAAATAACTTCGAGTTCTAGTGAAGCTTCGAATCGCTCGATAATTGCACAAAAGGAAAAATCAAAGGAAATGGGCCCAATTGATTAGTTTTTCGTGAAAGATTTTGATGTTGTAGTCAAAGAGAGAAAGAAAGGTAAAGGTGCATCCCAATTCAATGAGACTAAAAAGAAACTTTGGGACAACGCATTGCAAAAGTTTGCTAGGTAGATGTATGATGCTGGTCTTCCATTCAATATTGTTAAATATGATAGTTTCGTGCCCATGATCAAAGCAATTGGGCAGTATGGTGCTAGGATGAAGCCCCCATCTTATCATGAACTTCAAGTTACTTGCTTAAATAAAGAGGTGGAGTATACGAACAACATATTGAAAAAAACATAGGGAAAAAATGGCAAAATTTGGTTGTACTTTGATGGTAGACAATTGGAGAGACCGGAAGGGGAGATAGTTGATTAATTTTCTTGTGAATACTCCAAGGGGAAGCATGTTTGTAGAAAGTATAGATGCATCTCATTACTCTCACATGGGTGACAAAATGCTTGAGTTGTTGGATGCGTTTGTGTTGCGGGTTGGAAAAGAAAATATGGTTCAAGTTGTTACTGATAGTGCAAGTTCGAATGTTGTAGCTGGTGAGAAGTTGATAGAGAAGTATAAGCATTTATATTGGACCCCGTGCGCTACACATTGCTTGGACTTGATTTTTGAAGATATTTTTAAAATGCTAGATTTGAAGAGAACATTTGAAAGAGCAATTACGATAAATGGTTACATTTATAACTGAACTCAAGTGTTGAACATGTTGAGGGACTTCATTGGGAAAAAAAATGGTTAGGCATGGAAAGACTCATTTTGCTACTGCTTTCTTGATGCTGAGGAGATTTCATTTGCAAAAGTCAAATTTAAGAAAAATGTTCACTTCAAATCGGTGGAATAAGAGCAAGTTCGCAAGGGAGCAAGCAAGAAAAAATCTAGAAAAAATTGTGTTGATGACTAGCTTTTGGAGAATAGTGGCTTATGCTATGAAGTTTGTGGGCCTTTTAATTAAAGTTCTCTGATTGGTTGATGGTGAAAAAAAACCTGTGATGAGCCATATTTATGAGGCGATGGATACCATAAAGGAGAAAATTGCCCTTGCTTTCGGAAAGAATAAAGAGAGGCATCGAGAAATATTTGAAATCATTGATAGAAGATGGAATTGTCAATTGCATCGACCATTGCATGCAGTCGGTTATTATTTGAATCCATACTTCTTTTGCAATAATGAAAATATTCAAAAAGATGCATAAGTCATGTCGTGTTTGTATGATTGCTTATCGAGATTGGTGAAGGATATCTCTACACAAGATTTAATTGCTTATGAGATCATAATCTCTAAGAAAGTAGAAGGGAATTTTTCCAAGGATATAGCAAAGAGGCAAAGAAAGTTACTAGCACCAGGTAAAATTAATCTCTTGAATGTTATTATTTTACATCGTATAAAGTAATATTCCATGCAACTTAGAATATCATCTTGTTCTTTTTGTGATGATAGCTAAATGGTGGGCATCATTTGGGTCTTCAGCACCAAATTTACAAAAGCTTGCCATCAAAATTCTTAGTCTTACTTGCAACTCATCTGGTTGCGAATGAAATTGGAGTGTCTTTGAACATGTAAGTATTAAGTTGTAAATAGTAAATATCTATTTATTCAAACTTTTTACTAATAATTTATGTGAATTGTGATTCACAACTTCATTCTAAAAAAAGAAACCATTTGGAGCAAAAGAAGCTGAATGACTTGGTTTACGTCAAGTACAATTGGGCCTTGCTTCGTAGATATGAGATGCGAGACACTATTGATCCAATCATTTTAGATAATGTGGAATATGAGAATGAATGGTTAGTGGGGAGAATGGAGCAAGATGATGAAGATGAGGAGGATGCTCCGGTGTTCGAAAATGAGGATTTGACTTGGGGTGATGTTGAAGAAGCCTCAGGAGTTAACGAGCCTATTTACAGTTTTAGATCTCACGGTTCAAGCTCTACCAATTATAAACCAACTACCTCAAAGGAAACAATTGGCACGAAGAGAAAAGCACCTTCTTCATCTACATTGCATAGAATTGATAAAGAGCAAGAATTAGAGCATGATGATGTAGATGACGAGGAAGACAAGGAGGAAGAGGAGAAAGATAACGAATGCTATAAGTCTAGTGATGACGAAGCAAGGGATGATTTTCTTGGGAATGATTTTGATGATGATGATGATTAAACATTTTATTTGTTAACTAAACTTGTTATGAACCTTTTCACGTGAATTTGTTGTGAGTTGTGACGTTGGGTTTACTTTGTTGGATAGTTTATGTTATCCTTTACAATATTTTCCCTCTTTTAATTGTTTATAAGATTTATAGTTACTTAGATTTATTGATATTTTTGGTATATAGCTATAATATAGGAAAAAAATGAATTTTTTCTACATTGTATGCTATATGTCAGCATAACGCTATGAGTTGCGCTATGCGCTATAGCCATCCAAGACCTTTGTGCTATAGTGCACTATGCGCTCGTGACAACAATGGTCTTTCTATAAAAACTGATTCCTAGTGTCTCCTTCATGCCTCTTCGAATTCCTATTGCGTTGGTTGCCCGAACACTAGGTGTTCTTCATATGGATTGTGTGTTTTCTTGAGCTCCTTGGCAAGCATGGTCTTTGAAAGTAGTACTGAAGTGGAATAGCATGCTTTGGGCTCATTTAGTTGCTAAAATATCTCGATTCTGATCCCTTTTTCATGAACTTCATGATTCTTTGTCATGCTTTCCTCTTTTATATGTGATTACATTAGAACTGTAATAACCCAAAATTTTGGAATTTACGTAATTATCACATGAAAATTAACTCAAGATGACAATAGAAATAAGGATATTCAACTTATCATAGATACATGCTTAATAAATTTACTAATTTTGACTATAGCTTGTATTGCAGATTGTATATCTAGCTAACTAATATGCACTAGGAGTCAAAATTATAAAGAGCAAATTTACTTCATAATATTATTTAGAATATTAGAATTAGTCAACAAAGACTTGTAATATATTTTCTTTGAACCTTTGAAGTATTTTAATTAAATAAGAATTTATGCTTGAAATTATAACTTTATAAATTGAAAAGTTATTTCATAAATAATGGAATTATTATACATGCATACGTGTATATTATATATATAAAACGTAAATGTTTATCTTGAAAATACAAATGAAACATAAGATTACATTTAATTAAGTGAATGCATGCATAAATGTGTCTAGATACATCCATTAATTTCTTAATGCATAACTTCACTTTCATAAATTTTTAAGTTGCATTTAAGTGATATTTACTATGTAGATAATAAAGAAGTTATTAAATAATAATAATAATAATAATAATAAGTTATGACTCTCTTGTAATCTATAAATAGTGGAAGATTTTCTAAAACTTATTCATCATCCCACAAACAAAAGCCTTTTATCAATTTGAAGTTTCAAGTATTTGTTACTCAATTTGAAGAAATTCTCAAAAATCAAATATTAAGAATCCTAATTTTTCAATTCTCTGATTTTCATCAAATTGATCAATCACATATATTCTCCAAATATTTTAGTGAAACTTTGAATCATTTTCATTCATATTAACACTCCCATATACCCTAGGAATTCAAACTCACAATTTAAGCCATTGTAGGAGGCTTAAGTTCATTTGGGATTTCTCAATTTTAGAGGTTAGTTTTGCGGTTTTATTTTTTTTCATTAATATTGTAACTTCTAGAAATTTATTTATGTTCTAAGATGTGTAAAATAAGCCCACTCCCCGAAAATAATTATCCAAAAATTCTAAAAATTTTGTTATAAGTTTAAAATTAAATATATGGCTTTCTAGGATAGGATTTGCATATCAATAATGTCATTTTGAATATTTTTGCATTAAATGGCTTTTATTATTTGCTAAAAATTTCAGTCAATAAAATATATGTAGAAAAATTCCAATAATTATTTTTCACATAGAAAAGTGTGTTAAATATGGAGTTGATTTGGTTATAGATTAAATTTTGACATGTTTTGGGGTAAATAAAACAATTTATTGATCGTTAATAGATTAAATTCCAAGAATTTCATAATGTTATAAATCTAATTATATCCTTTATATTTAATTTTCTTATGTCTATAAATCATAATTGAAATTCGTAGAACAAAATTGCTATATGTGTGTGTATATATATATATATCTAAGAATTTAAATATGATTAGAATTTAATCAAATCTAATCTTCGATAACATAATAAGAATTAACTTATGTTAGTCATTTGACATGTCATCAATTTTGATTCTAGGAACCGATTGAATTGTTAGTTGACAAGATTGGATTTTTAAGCAATCAAGGTAAGGATTCTCTACCGATACTCATTTCGTATGGTAGTTTGATTGTATTTCATTCCTTGATAATTTGATGCGCACATGTCAATTTGAGTTTTCTCTTATATTATTGTCCTAGTAGACATGTGTGATTATTGGACTTTATGAATTTTGATATTCCTCTTGATATATTATTTCATTCCATATATTTGTTCTTGCAAGCTTAATTTGCTATTGTATTGGTAAAGGCATATTATATGTTTACAACTTGTAATACCCCGAGATTTTCCTAATTTAAAATTTCGAATAGTCAATTTCATAAATCAAACGATTTCAATAAAATGAGAAATGTTTTAATTTCAAAAACACATATCACATGTTCCAAATATTTTCTCTCGATTGGGCCCCGATTTCTTCAATATTTTCAGCCCAATAGACCTCAATTGGGCCCAAGAATTACCCAAACATGGCCTCAAATCAGCCCCAACTTTCAGCACAACACCCCAGCCCCTTTGTTGAATATTTCAAAAAAAAAAAAAATGAAATGAAATCAGATTTCAAAAATCTGAAAGGCATGGCAGCCGAATTTGTGAGCATGGGCAAGCATGGTGGTTGGTAGAATTTGGTAAGGATTAAGCTTATTTTAATGCACTAAAAATCTTAGCCAAGTGTTTGAAAAATTTATACACTATAAATGATTTATGAGGCTTAATACATTGATATTTGCCCCTTCAAAATCTGAAAACATCTTCAGCCTTCCTACCACATTTTCTTTCCTCTCGGCACACCACTCCACACTCCACACTTCACACACAAACACATTTTAAGTTTAAGCATTAAGGAATACAATACGGGAAATCTAGGTGGTGACCTCTCCACACATTTGGTAAGTTAAGATTTGGCTTATGCTCATATGATATATTTAGTATGACTCACGTTTGATATATGAACTTATGGTTGGCTTAGGCGATTGATACGGTTGCTCGGTAGACTCGGAAAGTTTGGAATATTTACGGATTTAAGCTTTGAACAAGTAAGACTTATGGAACCTCGTCTTTTTCTCGCATGCTTAATGTGCTTCCCATTATTTGTTCTTCTTATCGTGTTGAGCTCGTTGTTTTATGATCATATGAAATTATTGTATCTTAAGCTTGCTTGCTATGATAATTATTATCGTTGTTATAAGCTCTAGACATTGAAATTATGATTCATTGCCTCATGAACATGCTTGATGACTCTCCAATACTTGGACTGAAATTGTGCTTGGGACCATGGACTAAACGAGGAGGATTTGATGCTAAAATTGAAAGAAAATGAGGAGAATAGTAAAAAACGTTTTGTTTTAACTCAATTTTGATTTTTCAAAAAATCTTCATTCGAACTCCAAAACGATGATTTAGAAGTGTTTATGGGCCTAAAAGAATCTCAACAATGTGGTTTTAGATCAAAAATCAAAAGAAAATAACAAGACAAAAAAATAAAATTTCTGGCCGAGGCTCAGCGTCCCAGCGCTCAGATTGGGCGCTTAAGCGCACGCTTGGAGCTTAAGTGTAACGGCTCGGATTTCAGGGCTCTTCGCCCCAAGATCCGAAGTGCTACTCGCAGATGGATAATCATTCCAAAAATCAAGCAGAAACTAACAAAATGCATTCATACTAAATCCCAATAGGAAAATACCACTACAAGCCATTAAAATTCTGAAATACAATCTCATAACTTATCGTTCCAAATTTATTGGATTGAAATCTCCAAAATTCATTAGAAAATCCAATTTCCAAGCTAAAGTCAAAATGAGAAATTTACATGCTCAAAACAAACTAAAACCGTCG
>JACFYI010000811.1:166456-200809 GCA_014898755.1 Handroanthus guayacan
TAAAGATGTAAAAATCGATTTATATGATATACACTTTTAAATTTTTAGATCCTAAAATTTTATGACGAATATAAAAATAAAGATCTCAGATTATATATTGCAAAAATGAAATTATATTTTGAGGAAAAAGAAAAAAAGCTGAAAAACTAAAGAAAATGAAATTTGATAAAATTTGATTTTTGCCACTTCTTTTAATTTTTAAAATTGTTTAGGCTTAGATTTTAATAATACTTCATTTACAAAAGTTGTTCCAAAAATTGTGAAATTTTCAAAAAATAAAAAATAAAAAATTCCACATGGGCGCTCAAGCGCCCATAGAACAGTGGCTTCGGCCACTGATGGGCGCTCAAGCACCCAACGGGTGCCCCAGCGCCTATATTCCAGTAGCCAGCCCCTGTTTGGGCGCTCAAGCGCCCAGTTGAGTGCTCAAATGCCCAAACCCGAGGCGTGTTTCACTATTTCGGCACTCAAGCGCCCAACTAAGCGCTCAAGCACCCATTCCAATAATGGAAAATTGATATTTTGACCCCATTTGTCTTATCCGAACTTATATTCCACTTCTTTAAACTCTTTTAAGTTTTCAAAATGATTTTTCCGTAGTCCGTGGTTCAATTTCCAATCTCATCATTGATCCTATTTGATAATCAAAATCTTTGTTCTCCGAAAATATCTGATATGATTATACGTGCTTGGATTGAACTCTATAAGTTCATGAATGTTCGTTCGTTTGCTTTAAACCTATATGCATGATAAGTTGAGCCCTAGGTAATTCTTAGGTGATTTGAGTTGGGCAATATCGGATTGTCAATTCGAATTCCTGGAATTCCTATTTGGAGGATAGCCGTGAGGAATTCTGGAGTTTAGAATTTCAAATAGTTATTCTGAAATGCGCGATCGACCGTGTTTCAAAGTTTGATATGTGTGCAACTGGAGTGGCCACTTGAGTATGCAAATTGGAGGGATAAGGGTTATGTTTTGTTGAAGTTATAAGGGTGATAGAACTACCAAATGTTCGTTTCTGCCTTATATGTTTGGTAACGTAAATGTGATGGAAATTTTGAAGCTTCTATTTTGTTATAATATTTTGTTTGTCCCATTTCATGGCCTATCACATTCACGGCATGATTTCATTTGACTCTTCGAATTGGACTTATTCTTATTGCCATCATTCCTATCTTATGCCACAAAACTCGCTGGGTCAGTGGACTCATGATTTCATGTTTAAAAATTTATAGGTACCTAGTTGGAGTAAGTAAGCCCGGATGAATTAAGATATCCCATCTTTTGAAATTTGTATATTTAGTTCTATTTGTAAGATAAACGGTGCACTGGGGTACGGATGGTTGTATTTTGAACAATGTTACGTTAGTTGGTTGACCAATTGGGCTGTAATGACATTAAGATTTTGATGTATTTAATTTAAATCTAATGAAATTTTTATGTTCACGTTTTAGTTAGTTGCTACTGTTGGGTTTTATGTTATAAATGAGATGTTGGATTTCTGTTTTAAAGTTTCCAGTTAGTTCGTTCCGCGAGTAGCATTTCGGGATTTAGTGCTTGTACGTCCGTTCGTTATTCCGGGATCCCAGGGCGTTACATATATATCTTTATTTAAAAATAAAAATCAGTGGGGTCTTGGGGTCCTATTATCTATCGCATGGTAATATTTTTCCATCGAGTTGTAGTTTAGATAATTTGAATTGTGTTTAATTCATATATTTGATATTTAAAACATATTCATATAATGATATTCATGCTGATTGAATATAGTTGCTTCGCTCTCGAAAAAGAGTTAAAATTCTCTAATGAATTCATGTCACCGTTAACTATATTGTCACTAATTTATTTATTCTCTATAGTGTTAATGACAATAAAAATTATCACTAAAATTTTTGACAAAATTCTCATTATTACTAGGTTGTTATACTATATATGTGTCCTTAATTGCTAGTAGTGACAATTTAAACATAATTTTTTACACTAATAAATTCATTAAGACCATTATAACCAAAATGAAATGTTTTATCACATATTTTCTAATTTTCATGTTTTCACTTAATATATTGTCCCTAATTTATTTAATTTTTTAATAACAATGTTTAAGAAGCTTTTTCATCGTTATTGCAGTTTGTTTAAACTGTTACATGACTTCATGAAATTAATGGTAGAAGGATTTAATATTGAAGTTTTTGCAAGCAATCTTCTCGTGTTATATCTAATTGGCAGATGAAATTCTTGAAAAATTAATTAACATTAGTGTCCTCGTAAAATTTTAATTATATAAAAAAAAACTATTCTTGAAGTGAGTTCATCACACGTGCCTAGAAGGGTAGAACTGTGAAATTGATTGTTGTTTCAAAGCTAAAGTGCTCATTTCACCGCAAAAAAAGTGACAAAAAAAGCCTTATGCTGAAAAAAGGGCAAGAAAAGCCCTAAATTATGTAAATTGACAATGAAATAAAAGAGGCAGTAATGTTATTTCACTAATATTTATGGTGCGAACTAAGAGTTAGGGGCGGTGAAGTAATAATTGCTTTTATTAGTTAATTTTTCACAGGATTTAATTTACCAATTATGTATGAAATAACTCTTTTCCTTTTTTGTAACACCCCAGATCCTGGTGCATTCCGCCCCTGTGATCCGGAACGTTACAGGTGGTATCAGAGCCTAGGATAAGAAAACTTGATGGCTTAGACCCCTAGAATTTTCCCTTTTAGTTTCGTCTCTCGTCACTAATTTTGTTTTGTTCTATTTTGTCGCGATAGATGGACAAAGGCAAGAATCCCGTGAACGAGTGGACTAGTCGGACTCCGATCATAGTGATAGCGCTAGTAAAATTGGAACCTTAAAGAAGCAAAAGATCGACTATGAAGCTATCATCGCAGACATAAAACGGGAAAGAGACTATTGGAAGGACGCCTATGTTAAGGAGCATTACTTATATCAAGCTTATAGCAAGTGAGTGAAAGAAGAAATAGAGATGATGACGTTTAGACACCGATCGCAACATTACACTTTCAAGAATATAGCGGCTCATAATCGGGCTACCTTATTCGAGCTTAAGTACAGCTTGATGATACAAGTAGAGGAGGCTTTTCGACAAGCTATGGATGCTATGGTAGGGATGGAGTGGCTAGCACAAGACCACATTAAGGAAGAGGTCATCCTGAGATTTCAGGCCCCATGGATTCCCTCGATGTTTGGTGAGGGAATCATGAGAGATTCGATGCCATGCTCGACGGTTCCGAGGACTCGGAGACCCCATGTCCCAAGTTATGGAGCAGGGCCCTCTACTGCCCCTCCTAGTGGTCCGAGGAGACCACGTATGACCGTACGTATTAGTGTGATACCTCCACCACCCTTTCTCTCCAGAGGAGGTAGAGATGACGATGCCGATCTTGCATGGGTGGAGAGGACTTTGGCGGTGTTGGACGACCCGAGGCCAAGCATAGAGAGAATGGTGGGGAGGATAGTGAGCTGGAAGAGGATCCAGAAGAGGATCCCGAGGACCTTGATGTTTGCCGGATGTATGACGGGGTTATTGAAGTGGTGATGGATTGTGGGATTTTCTTTCTTTCTTTTCCTTCCTTTGTTTCTTTAGTATTGTGTAGACTAGTATGCTGTTAGGTGTTTGATCTTTTGTTAGTATATGGGGAATTCTAACTTAGCATAGCTAGAGATATTTTGTATAGGTATTAGTATTTAGGAAATTTTCCCTTTTCGTTGTGGTTATAAGCTATCTCTCTTTTGCGTTTTAAAGATGGTCGATAACCATATGATTTGAACAATGTATGCATCAAGCTTCATAAATGAAATGAAATGCCAAGTGTTTTGACTTGAGATCTTCAATGTGCCAATAGTGCCCCTTTCCATCTCATAATCCCTTTATGCCATCAAGAAACTATAAATCGTTATTAAGACCTATCCTTATGAATTTCAGATAAATGGCATCCAGTGAAAACAAAACTCGTAATGTGCCCACAAGGAAGAGAGAGAGGCCTAAATGAGTGCTATTTGATGAACTACGGGCTCCTGATACACCCAATAATGTGGATAACACTGTGCCCCATCAAGAGCATCGTGAACCCAATCCTCAAGAACCAATCCCACAAGTTCCCCGTGAACCGTGACGAAGAACTCCTCCACGCAATGAATCAGTGGCGGAACAATTATTAACCCTGTTACGTCAAGCCTTGAATCAAGGACAGCCTCAAGAACAACAAGGACATAGATAGGAAGAGGAGTCTGATGATAAGATGTTAGCTAGATTCCTACGATTTAACCCACCAAAATTTGATGGCGAACCAGATGATCGTAGGGCTAAATTCTGGTTGGCCGAAGTTGAAAAGACATTCTGGGTGTGGAATTACTCTGATCTCTAGAAAGTGCAATACGCCACCTATTTGTTTGAAGGAGCGGCATGTCACTGGCGGGCGATCATAGAAAGGAGGTGGGAAAGAGAAGGAATTAATGGAACCTGGAGACTAATTAGGGAAGAACTTTTGAAGAAATTCATACAGCAAGTAGTCAGAGACCAGCGAGAAAAAGAATTTATGAGATTAATTCAAGGATCGCTATATGTGGCTAAGTACGAAACTGAGTTCAATCGGCTCATTCAGTATGCTCCACATGTGCTGGCGGATGAAGAAAAACGGAGGAAAAAGTTCATAGAAGGTCTTAGACCTGACCTGAGACGTTCATTAGCCATTAATCGGCCACACGACTATGACAGTGCCATTGAGACAGCTATGGAACTTGAAGCGGAGTTTTAGGAACTCCGTAAGATAGAGAAAAAATGAAAAGGAAAATGGTTAGGTAAGTCTAACTAGGAGAAAGGAAAGAAAGACTTCCATGGTAAAGCCTAAAACAGGAAATGAGATTGCACCAATGGATAAAGGCAAAGTGCCATCGATAATAGGAAAAGCCAATTATGGGTTTTGCAGGGGCACAACTCACACTGAAGAGCAGTGCTCGAAGAAGCGGAGCAAGTGCTTCATATGTGAAAGTGACCAACATATGATTAGGGATTGCCTAAAGAACCACAATGGTGGGAATTCTGGGATGCAAACTTAGCAACAGGGCACAACTGGGTGTTCCCAGATCAAAGCTAGAGCCTACGCTTTGGCAGAAGAGGAAGGCACGGACCCCACTCAGGTTGTGGAAGGTAATGTTCTTCTTCAAAATTTTATTTGTAAAACTCTATTTGATCCTGATGCAACGCATTCCTTTATTTCACTTGACTATGCTAGGAGACTAGACTTATCTTCTGAAAATATAAAAATCTCCTATGAGATTCATACTCCGATCGGAGGATGCTACGAGACTAGGATAAGATATCCCCAATGCTCTGTAGTTATTGCAAATTAGAACTTTAGAGCAGATTTAATTGAACTACCAATCCAAGACTATAATCTCATTCTAGGAATAGATTAGTTATTTCAACATCAGGCTGTAATTGACTGTAATGCTAAAACAGTCAAATTAGATACTGGAGTTAGAATTGGTACCAACAACATACTCAAGAATAATAGTATTCCTACCATTTTTGCTGTGAGGGCCAAGAGAATTATCAGGAGAGAGGAACAAGGATTTCTGGCCTATCTGATAAATAAACCTCAAGATAAAGTGGAGTTGAAAGATGTTAGAGTGGTTAACGAATTTCCTGAGGTATTTCCAGAGGAATTAAATTTGTTAGCCCCAGATCAGGAGATTGAATTTGTGATTGAGACAATCCCTGAGGTTGCGCCATTCTCGAAATCCCCCTACAGAATGGCATCAGCAGAGTTAAAAGAGTTAAATGAGCAATTACAAGAACTGCTGAAGAAAATTTTATACGACCGAGCTCATCACCTTGGGGAGCTCTAATCTTATTCGTGAAAAAGAAGGACGGATCACTAAGGATGTGCATCGATTACAGAGAATTGAATAAAGTGACCATCAAGAAAAATACCCTTTACCCCACATAGACGAATTATTTGATCATCTTCAGGGGTCTGCTGTTTATTCTAAGTTGGATTTTAGATAGGGGTATTACCAGTCAAAAATATGGGAAGCAGATATTTCTAAAATTGTGTTCAATTTCCGTTATGGGTATTTTGAATTTGTAGTAATGCCCTTTGAATTAACTAATGCTCCTGCAGCTTTTATGGACCTAATGCATCGAGTGTTTCGCCCATATCTCGATTGCTTCGTTGTAATCTTTATAGATGATATTTTGGTTTATTCTAGATCAGAAGAGAAACATGAAGGACATTTGAGAATCATCCTTCAAACCTTAAAGAAGCATAGGCTATACGCCAAATTCAGCAAGTGTGAATTTTGGCTTAAGAGGGTGACTTTTCTGGGACATATAATATCAGAAAATGGACTTGAGGTAGACCCAGAAAAAGTCAAAGTAGTCCTCAAGTGGAAAAGACCCGGAATGTTTACTGAAGTGAGAAGTTTTCTGGAATTAGCTGAATATTATCAAAAATTTATCCAAAACTTCTCTAAATTGGCTGGACCACTTATGACATTGACCCAGAAGGATCGAAAATTTATATGGGATCAACAGTGCGAGAAGAGTTTTTCATAGCTAAAGGAAAGATTGACAATAGCTCCCGTATTCGCACTGTCTGATGGGTCAAAGGAATTTATCGTGTATACTGACGCTTCGAAAGAAGGATTAGGTTGTGTCCTAATGTAGAAAGGCAAAGTAATGGCCTATGCATCAAGAAAGCTGAAGAATCATGAGCTAAATTATCCCACTCATGATTTAGAGCTAGCAGCGGTGATCTTTGCCTTAGCAAAATGGCATCATTATCTGTATGGCACTAAAGTGGAAGTTTTCACCAATCACAAGAGTTTAAAATACATTTTCAGTCAAAAGAATCTAAATTTGAGACAATGACGATGAATGGAATTCCTGAAAGATTATGACATCACCATTATCGATCATCTAGGAAAAGCGAATGTCGTTGCGGATGCTCTAAGCCAAAAGAGAAAGTTATGTATAGTGAGATCATAAGAGCCCAGGAAGGAGATGTTTGGGTTCAGAAGCTTAAGGGTCAGATGAGACCCGATTTTAGGATCAACACCAATGGATTGTTACGATTTAAGAATCAAGTTGTGATTCCAACAAGTGTGAGGGAAGGAGTGTTACCTGCAGCACATCAGACTAAGATTTCAATACATCCTGGAGGCACGAAAATGTATAAGGATCTGAAACAGAAGTTCTGATGGGACGGTATGAAAAGAGATATAGCAGAATATATCCAAAAGTGTCTCACCTATCAGTTGGTGAAGGCAGAACATCAAAGACATCTGGGAAATTACAATCACTCCCAATCCCAGATTAGAAGTCGGATCAGATCACCATAGACTTTGTGACAGACCTACCTATAATAAGAGGTGGATGTGATAGTATCTAGGTTGTAGTTGATAGGCTTGCGAAATCTGCACATTTTTTACCTGTCAAAACCCAGTACAATATCAAGAAACTCGCTGAAGTTTACATTAAGGAGATAATAAGATTGCATGGGATTTTTCAAAGTATTATCTCTGATAGGAATCCAAAATTTATGGCGAGATTATGGAGAAGCTTGCAAGAGCATCTGGGGACAAAATTGCTATTCAGTACTACTGTTCATCCCTAGACCGATGGACAATCAAGAGGGTAATTCGAACACTGAAAAATATGCTGCAAGCATGTGTTTTAAATTTTCCTGAAAATTGGGATAGGCATCTACCTCTGGTAGAATTCGCCTATAATAACAGCTATCAAGCTTCTATTCAGATGGCACCATATGAAGCTTTGTATGGTAGAAGGTGTAGGTCATCCCTTCATTGGGATTTCGATGAGATAAAGAGCATCTCGAATCCAGAAAGAGATGCACTGCGACCTGAAATTATCCAAGAGGCAATAGGTAAGATTCGGATCATCAAGAAAAATATGAAAACAGCTCAAGATCGCTAGAAAGGCTATGTTGATAAGCGAAGAAAAGATTTAGAATTCAGTGTTGGGGATCGAGTATTTCTAAAAATCTCTCCACAAAAAGGGATTCGAAGAATGGGCAAACATGGAAAATTAAACCCTAGGTATACAGGACCCTTCGAGATCATGGAACGAGTTGGACCTGTAGCGTACCGACTAGATCTCCCGCCTAACCTCACTGGGATCCATAATGTGCTTCACGTATCTCAGTTGAGAAAATGTCATCCTGATTCCTCGCACGTTATCGAACATCTCGATGTTCCCCTCCAGAGTGACCTTACATATATGGAACAACCTGTACTTATCTTAGATTCCCAGGCTTGCAGGCTTGCAAGCTTAGACTTTTCTCCATTGCTTGTATATGAAATCTTGTGACCATTGTTGATCTAAATGGTGATATGGAGCTTTTGTTCGGTTTATATGATCATTTTTGATTTGTTGGCTCCATTCCCGTTTGAATGATGTCTTGAATCTCTTGAATGTTGAGAATCCTTATTCCTAGTATGAATGTATTTTTCGGACTTTGAACCTTTGGACAATTTTGAATTTTGATGTGAAAATGGAAAGAAAATGATTGAGGACTTAAAAATCGAATTTTCCACTTTAAGATGTAAAATAAAATTAAAATTTAAATCTGAAAATCATTGTTGAAAATGAATTTTTTGGAAGTTTGGAATGTTGTCCAGAAACATGGAGGGAAAAAAAAAAACAACAAAAAGAGAAGAAGAATATATATATTTTTGCTAAATGGACACCAAAGTGCCATGGCGGTCTTCAAAAGTGCTATAGCACTTTGGCTACTGGAAACAAGAAAACCTTGTTCTGCTAAAATTGATGCCAGAGTGCCATAGCACTTTTTAAAAGTGCTGTAGCACTTCGACTACGGGAATGAAAATTTTTATTTTCACTAAAATTGACTCCAGCGTGCTATAGCTAACTAAAACCATAAACAGAAAATTCAATATGCAAAGTTCATAGCACTTCTGAACAAGGTTTTCTTCTTTCCAGTAGCCAAAGTGCTATAGCACTTCTGAAGAGTGCTGCGGCACTTTGGTGTCCGTTTAGCAAAAATATATATATTCTTCTTCTCGTTTTGTTATTTTTTATTTCCTCTATGTTTCTGGACTACATTCCAAGCTTCCAAAAAATTCATTTTCAACAAAGATTTTCAGATTTAAATTTTAATTTTATTTTACATCTTAAAGTGGAAAATTAGATTTTTAAGTCCTCGATCATTTTCTTTCCATTTTCCATCAAAATTTAAAATTGTCCAAAGGTTCAAAGTCCGAAAAATACATTCATGCTGGGAATGAGGATTCTCAACATTCAAGAGGTTCAAGACATCATTCAAATGGGAATGGAGCCAACAAATCAAAGGTGATCACATAAACCGAACAAAAGCTCCATATCACCATTTAGATCAACAATGGTCACAAGATTTCATATAGAGGCAATGGAGAAAAGCCATAAATCTTACCTTGTCCTAAGCTCTTAACCGAAGTGTTAAATTGATCCGAAAGAGATTCGCAACCTATCAAAACGGAGATTTCAAGCTTAAGTCAAAATGTATCTTTATATCTGTCATATATACTTATACATATCGATATTCCTTATCAAGAAATTTGTGTTGGAGAGTGTTCTTTCCTACTTCTTCAACTCTTTTGTCAAATGCTAGAATAATAGTTTTTTATGAGTGTAGCTCTTCTTTGAGATTTGAAAGTTGCAGAAAATGTTTTGTAATAAAAAAGAGCGAGAGTGTTTAACTTTGATTTGCAAGAGTGTGGAAGGAGCATCCATCTATCTTCTAGCCTATTTATAGAGAGGGAAGGAGAGTTTGGTTGCAAAGAAGACTCGGCCAAGGGTTCTAATTGCAATTTTCATGACATTTGAGTGACATGAATGGATTGATGGGAGTTGGTGAGGGATTTCCTCACCCTTCCGTTGTAGCTGCAGCTTGACCGATTGCAGCTGCTGTTGAATTCTTCTTTTTTTTAAAAAAAAATTTTGTTAATTATTTGGGTCAAATGTTGGACTTGTGTTGGACTTGGTTTATGGGCCAAAAAGGTTCATTTTGGGACGAAATGGGGCTTAAATGAGATTTTGATTACACGAGAAATTTTTGAGTGCAAGAAAATTATTTTGACAATGAAACAATTTTCGTAACTGTGAAAATATTTTATCATTTGAAAAACAAAGAGTTACGATTTTAATTAGGGAAATTTTTGGAGTGTTACTTTTTTTTTTTTTTTTTTGCAAAAAAAAAAAACTCATTTAATACTGGAAAAGTCCCAATTGTGGGAAAACATTATAATAATTCGAAATAATGACAGAAAGCTTATTATTAGTTTAAAAAAGGGGAAGAGAGAGAGAGAGATGGAATGATGATAATATTGAAGGAATTCGATAATATGGCCTCATTATTGATTGTTATCTTGATATGGGACATTAAATCTTCTCTGTTCATTCGGTTAGTTGATGCATGAATCCGATCAAAGGTAATTATCAAATAATATCTTCAATTATAATGATTTTTTATTTTCATTATGGTCAATGGTTCACATTAACTTTAAAACTGATAATCGTGATGATTCAATTAATTGCCCACCGCAAGGTTATTTGAAGAATAAAACATTCACATGTGTTTTAATTTAGAATTGTTTTATGTATTATTACTTGTATTGGTGGAATGTTTCGATGGTGATAACCTGGCCATCACACATTTATGATCTAACAAACAATTTAATCAAGAAATTTACTACCAAGCAGAGTTGCAAATTGCGATTACTTTGAATAATCTACTATTCCCTAATGTGATTGAGTAATTTGATAAAAAAAATATCACTTTCAGTGATTTTTAAATTTGTCATGTATAAATTAATCTAACATTAATTGCCTAGGCCCCTCACTCACCCATAAATAGTTCTGCTCTAAATCACATAAGGCGAAAGTAGGTGTTGAAACACGAGCGGCGAAAATGAAAATTATGAGAGAGCAGGATCGCCTTAGAGCACCATTAAAAGAAATAATAAATATTTTCTATTCGCATATTTTAATAGTATGTTTATATAAATACTAATTAAAAATGAATAAGTACAAGAAAATTATGTTAACATCAATTAATTAAAATCTTTTTACAGATATCACTAGATAAAATTCATAACTAATTTCAATATTTATATAACATATTAAGCTCTTTCATTATTTGGACCATGTTAATAGAAAATTAATAATAAAGCTTAAGTTGTGAATTAAAAATTTTTAAATCATCTTTAGAGTGTTAGAGCAACAAGGGGGTAGAAGGATTATACGACTTAGGTTTTGCCTTTTGGCAACAGGCACATCAGGAGATTAGAAATTTTAGAATTCTAGTTTTTAATTCTTACATAAATATGAATGTTTCTCTTTTTAGAAGAGCATTTTTCTCTCCTTAGGAAAGCATCTCTAGGTGTCGTTATGCACTCCCTTTTTGATCTTCTCTTTTTGTTTGATCCTAAAATCTCACTCCTCTTTGTGGTCTCCTCTAGTTATTGGAGGTGTTCAAGTTGTGTGCTTGCCATTTTCGCCATACGTTTTACTTGGAGGTCATCCTGCTATGAATCATCCCCTTTGACGCAGCGAATCACCTTCCTTATTTTACTGTGAGATTCGCTCAACTCACAATATGTGTCCAGCCTTTTATCTTTCTCTTATCTTAAGTTACCATATTAATTTATTTTCCTTCCTATCTTAATGTCTTATATTTTTCTATTTTCCTTTGACCTGTTGTTTCCTTCCTAATACTGACCCTAATTCTTGTTTTCACGTTATTAGCACTACTCTCCAAGCTACCACAATGGATGTTTCATCAAGTTTGTGATTGGGGATAACCTTTTCTAACTTGCTACTCTTACTGCTTTTTTTACCATAGACTTAAAAGATATAGATCTGAGTAGCAAACTGATATTAACTAAGAGGAGCAGGAGGGTCTGATAATTCTTGGTCACATCTAGATGGATGATGTCCATGAACAAAATACCATGTTGGTGGGTAGAATTCTCTCCACACGACCATAGTCCCATGTCAACCGGAAAGCCAATACCTGTTGACTTTTTCAACCTGTGAATAGGATGGAACTCTCTCTACTGGATGATAATCGATTTCTTTAGAGCTCACCCTCATCTTGAAAGAAGGCATGAACTGTAGAGATAGCCATGGCTAATCGAGAAACATGCCTTCATTCTTGAGGAGGTTATGGGTGGTGTCGATCCCATGCAAATGAATCATAACATGCTTTCTATGATTGTGAGAGTCCACAATCTCTATAGTTAGACATAAAATAGGAGATCGCCAAGTATGTAGGTGGTTTTTTGGCTGAATTTGTGGAATTCTTAACATGGAGACCTAAAAGAGATAATAATAGATGCGCGTGAAAGTCAAGCTCGATGTGCTTAAACCCCTTAAGTGAGGACTAAACCTACATTTTTCCAACTGGTAGATCAATATGGCTGGCATTTACAAATGAGCATATTTCTTTATTCTACTTTTTGTGTGGATTGATCGGACATGTTAAGAAGCAGTGCCTACTGAGATATAAAGACAATTTTCAAGATTCCAGGGAGGACTTCGCTTGTTGAAATTGGATACAAGTATCATCTACTAGTAGTGGAAGTGCCTTCTCAATTCCCCTAATTTCAAACCAATAACCTAAAATCACAAGCCCAGTGCATTGATCTTTGGCTTTAGTAATGTCTTTTGCACCCTTGTATCTACTACACAAACCATAACCACACTCATAGATAACTCCACCCACAGACCTGCCCTTGTCTATAATCTTTCCACATCTCTGCCCTAAAATCCTACCATTTGTTTAAATACATGTAACCCCATGCATGCAAACTCAACCTTAGCCCTACAATCTAAAAAATAAACCCCCCAGTACCAACAATGCTGATATCCTAACACCCTATATCAGCCCCTATGTAAGTACCCATGCAGAGCTAAAACACAACCAACCACAAAACTAACCCTACACTCATCTTCTTCCATGTAACCGAAACACCTATATCACTCTATTTACTGATTGCCATGGTGGGAATCCCCATCACCTTCACTTCGCTCAGTGCTAAAGTGTCCCAACCCTCAGATAGTAAGAATTTTAAACCTTCAACTAACAAACCAAAATTGAAAAAGATGATGATTAGGATATGGAGCCCAAACGAAGCTATAGTAGGTTTATCTTGGTGAGCTATGCACAACCTCTTTAGTATAGATGGAGGCTAAGGTTTAATCGAATTGACAAAAATGAGTTGCTTATGGTGGAATTGTTAAGGGCTTAGGGTACCCTTGATAATTCATATTATCGAGGACCATATCTGGAAACACAACCCCATTGCGGCGTTCTTGATGAAGACTAAATGCAGATCCTATAGCATTGAAGTATGAAAGCATTTATGGAATTTATTGCAAGCAAAGAAGTAGGATCCTGTAGCTTAAAGACGGGAACAAAAATTTATTCCATGCTAAAGTGTCGACACCAAAATCATAATTGGATCAAGGGATTGATGGATAAAAACAATCATTGGTGGGAAAGGTACTCAGCTATTGAGAATATTATTCAAGATTGTTTGTCAGAGATTTTCATTTCTAACTAGCCATCAGAGGATAGTTGGAGTAAGGTTTTGAAATTGATTCCATCCCATGTTATAAATGAGATAAACTATATACTGTTGTAGCCTTCACTAATGTTGAGGTATATTCTGCCCTTACTCAAATAACATACTTTAGGTCCCCTGAACTCGACGATGTGCCTGCACTTTTTATCAAAAGTATTGGCACATTGTTGGGGATTATGTTTCCTATTGTGTAATTAATTTTTTTTTTTATGTATAGTACATTACTTCATGAGCTTAACTATACTCATTTTATGCTAATCCCCAAAATTGTTCAGCCCACGAATATATCAAATTTTTGCTCCACAAATATTGATAATACGGTTCATAAGTTAGGGTCTAAAGTTATTACTAGCTTCATCAAAACCTATAGTTGATGTGATCATATTGCCAACCATGTTTACTTTTGTGCCTAAATGTCTTAAAACTAGTAATGTACTAGTCGTATTCGAAATTAACCATTTTCTTAATTGTAAATCCAAAGGGGATAAAGGATTTATCGCAGTTAACCTCGATATGAGAAAAGCATTTGACTGAATTGAGTGGCCCTTTCTTGATGGTGTGCTTTGGAAGCTAGATTTTGATCATCATTTCGTGATTAATAGCAATCAATTTGGGTACCTTCACTCCGCATGTGGACTCTATCAAGAAGATCCCTTCTCCCCTTATTTGTTTATTTGTGTGCAGGAGCTTTGATAGCTCTTATTAGGAATAAGAAAGAACATGAAAATATTAGGGGAATTGCTATATGCAAGGATGCACAAACGCATCTCTTTTTTGCTGATGATGTTTCTTTTGTCAGGCTTTAACTCTTTCGACGAATTCACTCAATTCTATCTTGGAGGTCTATAAAGCAGCTTCTAGGTAGAAAATTAATGTAAATAAGTCGGAGACTTCCTTCAACTGCAACACCAGAACTTCAGTTCGAGAAAGTGTTTAGAATATTCTTGGATACAAGGTTGTTGAAGGCCATTTGAAGTATCCTGGCTTACCAGCAATGGTGGGGTTTTCTAAATGTTAGGTTTTAAATTATATCAAGGATTGGATGTGGTAAAAAATTGAAGGTTGGAATGAAAAGAATTTGTCACATGGTGGAAAAGAAATTCTTATTAGGGCAGTTTTGCAAGTTATCCCAAACTTTGTTATAAGGTATTTCTTTCATTCTCATAAACTTACCAACAACCTCGAGAAGTGTTTTAGGGATTTTGGTGGAGTAGTGGATAGGCAAAGAAGATCCATTGTACTCCCTAGAAAGATACATATGAATTGACATGAGATAATGGGATGGGATTTAGGATCTTAGGGAGTTCAACTTGGTTTTGGTTACAAAGCAAGCAAGGAGGATTGTACAAAACTCGAACACATAGGTTGCACATTTACTTAATGTGTGTTGTTTTCTGAAGATGGATTTTTAAATGTCAAAACCAGCTTTAGTCCTTTTGTGACATGGCAAAGCCTCTTTGTTGAACGTCAGTATCTTCGGATGGGTTTGAGGTAGCATTTTGGCAAGACTTTTGGTTACAATTCGGATGGACATTTCATAATCATAACCCGAGCTCCCCCAAGCAATCTCATATAAAAGTCAGTGATCTTATTGATGAACAAATGGTTTGGTGGAAAGAAAACTTGATATGGGAATTGTTTTGGGAGGTTCATATGGTGGTGAATACTTCAACTACCTAAACCTTGATTATGGCGATAAACTGGTGTGGTATCTTAGATAAGATGAGATTTCAGTGTCCGAAGTTATTATTCGGCAATGCAAGAATGATAGAAAATGGTCTAGTTGTTGGCAAGTTGGTGGCAATGGACACAAAAAGAAAAATTGGATGTTTTTATGGTAAATCCTGTTTCCTAAGGGAATTAAGATCTTCCTTTGGTGTCTCCATAAACAACATACTCCCTACAAGGTTGC
This sequence comes from Handroanthus guayacan, assembly GCA_014898755.1. Classification (NCBI taxonomy): domain Eukaryota; kingdom Viridiplantae; phylum Streptophyta; class Magnoliopsida; order Lamiales; family Bignoniaceae; genus Handroanthus; species Handroanthus guayacan. The sequence continues at coordinate 181,992 of JACFYI010000811.1, forward strand.
AACTTTCACGACATAAAATTGATGCTCCACTCGGTCCCCTATTGGTTAAAAAAGATCCCAAAGATAATATATATTTTTACCGATTATGCTACGGCTCTAAAGGCGTGACATGAGCTTGATCTCATGGAGGTCCTACCTGGTTTGCAATTTCTCATAACCGAGAATGGGCATAGCGTATTTGCGAGTCCCTACCTCCATACAATTTCGATATCTTTGTTGCAACTTGCTAGCTACTTGGGTTTAATCGTAATCAACTCTTCCACTGGAAAACTGGTGGCTCTTGCTTTGAGGTTGCTTGATGAGAAAAAGAGCTCTGTTGCCTTGTAAGGGATATAGGTGAAAGTTACACTACTATGCCTACAGTGACCACTTGGTTGCCTCCTTCACATGGTATCCTCAAAATTAACTTTGATGGTACGGTTAAATCAGAGAATAGCTCCTTTGTAGTTTCAATGGACTCTGGAGCAAAATGCATCCACTAGGGCACTCAACAATATGGGGAAGATGTCTCTGAATGGAAGTAGAGGCTCGTGTAACTTTTTTCCCACTACAAGGAAAGGTGAAGAAGAATTGGGATAACATTATTCTTGAGGGAGATATCTAAATGTCTTAAGAGCACTCCAAAATTTAGAGGAACATCTTTTGGATGCAGGTATTAATATTGAGAAGTGCAGACAATTATTTTACTTCTTTTTTTCTTTTTTTTTTTTCATGTTTCTTTAACTTATTAAAAGGTATGGAAATGTCCTAGTGTATTTCCTTATTGCTTTTGCTTGTAATGGGTTTCGTAAGGGTGAGATACTTCCTAGCCATTTGACTTTTGTCATTTGATTTTTTGGCTATAATGATACCACAATTTTGCCTGCAAAAAGGACACACCAACAGATATATCTATTCTTCTCTCTCTCTCTCCTCCTTGAAATTTCTCTCTAAAATCACATAATTTTATAGACTATTGAAGTTTTGGGAAAGTGAGCACTAGTCGAGGTGAAGTTCTAGCGAAGTGCAACATAGGACTATTGGGAGCTCTTATCTTATAAGGAATGTCACAATGCCCAATGCATTGGTGAGTGTCGGGTGACTATTTCTTTAAAGCAATCCAACATTTTGGAGATTTAGTCATTTTACGTTATGTGTTTACATGAATTTGAAATTGAGATAAGCTTTGTTTTCCATGCTGGTTCTAAATTCTATTATTGATTCAATTCGGTTTAATTCCAATCTGATTTCTACTTTTGGTTTTTGGATTAATACTATATTATTGTACATGCATGCCTTGAATTATCACATATACAAATTGTATAAAACATTGTCCTTTTGATTACATGTTTGTTCATAATTTGATAATTTGCAATTAAGTGTTTTTGAACAATCTTGAAGAAGTAGTTGTTTGTGTTTGAAACTATTTTACATAAATGGTATCTGCAAGTGATTCCAATACTAGTTCTATGCTTAATGTAAAGTCGACTGATTAAGTTCATTGAAAACGTTTTCTAGATAGATTTTCACATTAGCAACAGTGTATGAAAATCTTATTCACTACAAAAGAACTTCTGTCAATGATTTAGGTGGCTATACTTGAACCAACTTATAAAGGTCCCAAGATGGCTAAAATAGCTAAGTGGACGAAGCATGACTAGTTAGGTTGAGGGATTATTACTTCTTTATTATCGAATGTTCTCTTAACATCCACTGTTTTGATTTGTAATCTAGATATCACTATGGAATGAGTTTGATAATACAATACTAAAGACCAAGGACTTGAAAATTATTCTATTCCTAAGTTGGTAAAATTTCAAATGGTTGAGAAAAAGTTTGTTATTGAACAATTGCATGCATTGATTGATCTTCAGCATTCCCTAGCCAATGTTGAGCTGAGCTTTTTGAGAAGTTTCTAGTCATGTAAAGTGGATAAGTTTGCCAATTCTTGGAAAAAGTTTGGAATAATGCTCAAGCATCATAAAGAGAAGTTGTCTCTTGACGATTTATGATTGCTATAAGTATCAAAGAGGAATACAGGAATCAAATCCTTGTTGTTTCATGGAGTACCGTCATAATGCAAATATGATAACAACTCGGACGAAGAAAAACCAAAAAATGGATAATGTGAACTCTAATTCGAAAATCATCAGTAAAAACAATGCCAAGTTCTATAAGAATCCAAAAGTAAATAAACAAAACTAGAAATATAGACTTGCAGGCCACTAGGCGAAGGAGTGTCCCTCCAAGAAAGCTGAGGCCAAAATTGAGTCCTTTGTACTTGCTTTGATTAATATGGTTGTGGAGGAGACTAGAGGAACAAGAGCTCTAAAAATAGCTATTGATGGGTATATTTCCTTGAAACCCGAACTCTATATTGTCTAAAAACATTTTGATTTGTCAATAGACACTGAGAGAAATATACTCTTTTGTGACGATAAATTATTATTTGTGTCAATAAGTTGTTTGTGTTGATAATTTGTTGTTTGAATCTTTCTAGCCAATCAATAGAAAATTTGTAAAGATGGGGAACTTTAATGCTGCCAAAGTGCTTGGGATAGGACACGTCAATCTAAAGTTTTCATCATGTTGCATACTTCTTTGCCAACGATGCACCATATTTTGATGATTTCTAGGAATATTATTAGTGGTTCCATGTTCGTTGAGATGGTTTTGAACTTATTTTCAAGTAAAGTTTTAATTTTACATTGGGGCACCTTTATTGGAAAGGGCTACTTGTCTGATGGTCTATTTAAACTTTGAGTTGTACATGGTTTTGATATCAATAAATTCTAGTATTTTGATTATCTTAATGTGAATACATTAGAATGTTCCAATGTATGACGTAGTCATTTATGGCACTTAAATTTTTGTTAGGATCCTTTATTTTAACATAATGTTTCACCTCCTATTCATATTATAGATTCATGCCAAGTTTGCTAAACATTTTCCTATAAGAACAGAGCATCTCTTGAGGTTGGATAATTACAATTACATTATTGTTAGTTCAACTAACAAAATTTTAACCGATTTTGTGTAACATTGTAGCAACATTATGATTAGACAACGTTACAATTAGGCCGTCTGAATAATAGTCTACTTGTAATGTTTCATTCAATGTATTAGGTTTTAAGAGGTGTAATTATAATATCACATAAGCTCTATTGAACTTTTTTCATAATGCTAAATTAATAATAGGTAGTGTAATGACAATTAAACAATTATCTAAATTTTTTAAGGTACTTTGATAATTATACCAAACTTCAGAGATGTTTAGGTAATTAATATCCCCTAAAGAAATCATGTTTAATTGATATATTGCTAAAGTGAATCACGGGAAGGAGGAAATTGTGGCCATAATTCTGACATGGCCCACACACATGAGCATGCAGAAAAATTAAGGAAATTTTCCAATGTCATCTTCAAGGATAGAACCACGAGTAGAAGGTTCGTATTGATTTCTGATATATACAATATCTAACTTTTGGAATTGGTCCACAACCCAAATTACAAAGAGAACAACCTATGGGCTAAGTTGGCTCAAATAACATTCTGTAGTCCAAATTTACTAGTTTGGCCAGCTCAGAAATGCATGAACATGGATTTCTTGAAAATAAGATTGTCCAGCTCAATCCAGTCCGGTCCAGCCTGGGCTGTCCATCAGACTTTTGTAGATTAACAGCCGATCAAGGCTAACAGATCAGAAGTTGATCAAGGTTGACAGATCAGAAGTCATTCAAAGGAATATTAGAAGAAGATGCAATGTGTATTGTACTTTGGGAATATGCAAAAGAATTATTATTCCAAATCTGAGGAAGAGCAAAAAAAACATTTGAGAATTGTTCTTCAGACATTAAAGGAGCACAAGCTATATGACAAATTCAACAAGTGTGAATTCTGGCTTAAGAAGGTGACTTTTCTAGAACATATCATTTCAGAAAAATGAACTAGACGTGGACCCAAAAAAAGTTGAAGCTATCCTTAAGTGGAAAAAATTGGGAACAATCACCGAAGTGAGAAGTTTTCTGGGATTAGCTAGATATTATCCAAAATTTATCCAAAATTTCTCTAAATTGGTTGGACCACTCACTAGACTAACTCAAAAGGATAAAAAATTTGTTCGAGACAAACAGTGCGATGAGAGTTTTTCGAAATTAAAAAAAAAAAATTGACAACAACTCTAGTACTCGCACTGCCTGATGGGTCAAAGGAGTTTACTGTTTATACCGATGCTTCAAAAGAATGATTGGGCTGTGTTCTGATTCAGAAGAGCAAAGTGATCGCCTACGCATCATGAAAATTGAAAACTCATGAGATGAATTATCCCACTCATGATTTGAAACTAGCGGCGGTGGTCTTTGTTTTGGCAAAGTGACATCATTATCTGTATAGAGCAAAAGTAGAAGTTTTCACGGATCACAAGAGCTTAAAGTACATCTTTAGTTAAAAGGATCTGAATTTGAGGCAATGACGATGGATAGAATTCCTAGAGGACTAAGACTTCACCATCATGTATTACCCAAGAAAAGCCAATGTCGTTGCTGATGCTTTAAGATGCAAGGGAAGGTTATCAAACCCGAACATCTACCCTAAAATGTATAGCGAGATCCTAAAGGCCCAAGAGGAAGATGGTTTGGCTCAGAAACTAAAGGGCGAGATGAAACCTGACTTTAGAATTGATATTGATGGACAACTACAATTCAAGAATTGAGTTGTTGTTCCTGCACAGATAAAGAAAAGAGTGTTTTCTGAGGCACGTCAGGCCAAATATTTGGTTCATCTAGAGGAACGAAGATGTATAAGGACCTAAAACAAAAGTTCTGGTGGGAAGGGGTAAAGAAAGATATAGCTGAGTATATTAAAAAATACCTAACTTACCAACTTGTGAAGACAAAGCAGTAGAGGCCATTTGAGAAGTTACAACCATTCCCAATTCTGAGTTGGAAGTGGGAACAGATCACCATGGATTTTGTAACAGGTCTACCTGTGGTACGAGATGGATGTGACAGTATCTGGGTTGTGTTTGACAGGCTTACCAAATTAGCATATTTTCTACCTGTCAAAACCCAGTATAATGTTGAGAAGCTTGCTGAGATCTATATAAAGGAGATAATACATTGACATGGAATTTCTCAAAGTATTATTTCCGATAGGGATGCAAAATTTACAGCGAGATTATGAAAAAGTTTGCAAGAGCATCTGGGAACGGAATTGCTATTCAGTACTGCTGCTCACCCCCAAACCAATGGATAGTCAGAGAGGGTAATTCAAACACTAGAGGATATGTTGCGTACACGTGTTTTGAATTTTTCTAGAGATTGGGATAGACGCCTACCATTGGTAAAGTTCACCTATAACAACAGCAACCAAGCCTCAATTCAGATGGCTCTATATGAGGCATTATACGGTAGGAAGTGTAGATCACTCCTTCATATGGGATATAGACAAAACCAAAAGCACTTCGATTTTAGAAAAAGATCCACTATGACCTAAGATGATTCAAGAAGCTATAGATAAGGTTCAGATCATCAAGAAGAATATGAAAACAGCTCAAGATCGCTAGAAGAGTTGTGCCGATAAGCGGAGGAAAAATTTGAAATTCAATGTTGGTGATCGAGTGTTTTTGAAAATAGTTCAGCCAAACGAAATTTGAAGAATAGGCAAAGCCGAAAAATTAAGCCCTAGTTATACAGGACCATTCGAGATTGTGGAACGAATTGGTCCTGTAGCATACCGACTTGACCTTTCTCCCAACCTAACTAGGATTCATAATGTATTCCACGTATCCCAGTTACGAAAATCTTCGCACGTTATTGAACATCTTGATGTTTCCCTCCAAAGCAACCTTACCTATATAGAACAGCCTGTCCGTATCCTAAATTCTCAGGTTCGTGAGCTTAGTAATCATAGGATACAGCAAGTTAAGGTTCTATGGAGAAATCAGAAAGTAGAAGAGGCAACCTGGGAATGTGAAGATAAAATACGAGACAAATATCCTCATCTATTTGAATAAGATATGAATCTGGGAATCAAATTCTTTTAAGGGGAGAAATTGTAATACCCCAAAATTTTTCTAATTAAAATTTTTAACCGCCGATTTTCGCAATTAATCCGATTTCAATAAAATAAAAAATGTTTAACCCCAAAATAAATTTCGCACATTCGAAATATTTTCTCTCTTTCAAGTCCCGATTTCTTACGATATTTTGGCCCAATATATTCTTTTAGGCCCAAAGAATAAGTCCAAAACATAACCAGAATCAGCCCAACATTTTGGCCCAATAAATAACATTTCAAAAAAAAAAAACAAAAGAAAATTAGATCAGATTTTCACAGCATGGTGCCAACTGAATTTTGCCCTTGAATCAAAGGATTGGTTTTGCATTTTATAATTGAAAATTTTGAAGACCAAGTGTTGATCTTTTGCTCAAATATAAAGGATGGATGAAGCTTTGTTGTTGGCACTTGTTCCTTCATTTTACTTGCTGCAAAAATTTCAGCCTCTTTCTTTCTTTCCCTTCCTTCTCTCGGCAGACCTCACTCTCACACACACATTTGAATAACAAAAGGAAATCAAAGGGAAAAATTAGGGGTGTTCTCTCAAACCATTGGTAAGTTAAACCTTAATTTTGTATCTAAGTGTTATGTTTAAGTTATGATTGAAGTTGATAAGAACTTGTGATCTTTTGTTTAGAGGGTTGAAATAAGTATGGAGAGCTCGATGTTTTTGCGACTAAGCTTGGACTAAAGTAAGACTTATGGAACTCTTGCTTCCTTCACTTATATGTTTTTCCTCATGTTTTGTTCATCTGCCTATGTTAAGCTTATAATGTTCATGATCATGATGGTATCTTTGTTGTTATGAGCTTTGTATTGCTATTGTCGTTGTTTCTTGTTAATCTAAGCTCAAGTCCTTGAAATGATAATCCAAAGGTTATTGTACATCCTTGACATCATCACCTATACTTTGGATTGGAAATGAACCTTGGACCATGGACTAAGAGGAGGATTTGATAACCAAAAATTAAAAGAAAATAAAAGACAAGGACAAAAATGTAACTTCTTGACTTGATTTCGATTTTTCGAAGAATCTTAAACCAAATTTTAAAATGATGATTTACAAATGTTTATGAATATAAAAGAACCTCAAAATGTGATTTTGAACAAAAAATCAAAAGAAAATAAAAAGACGAAAAAATGAATTTTCACCCAAGACTAAGTGCTCAAGCGCACATCTTGAGCGCTCCAGCGCCCGTCCAATTTTTCAAAATCTTAATTTTTTGACCAAATTCCAGAAGCTGAGCACTCAAACGCTCATTTGGGCGCTCAAGCGCTCAAACCTATGGTGAAAACTATTATTTGAGTGCTCAAGCGCCCAAATGTGCGCCCAAGCGCTCATTCCAGTGAGCTAAAATGAATTTTTGACTTTATTTTCGATAAGCCGAGTCCATATCTAACCCTTCTATAACATATTTAAGATTTTGAAATAAGTAATCCTCTAGTCTATAGTCCAATTCCGATTTGTTTGATTTATATGATTGACCAAATTTTCGAATTGTTATTTAATTGGATTGGTCAATCAAATATATGCAGAACGGCTTCATGATAAATGATATGTTCGAACGTCCTCTAGCCTACTGAATGAATGAACGTTGGGCCCTAGAGATTTTCAGGGATATCGGATTGGGCAACGTCGGGTTGACGATCTGAACCTTTGTATAATCCTTGACTGTGGGGTAGTTCGGACAAGTCCTAGAGATAAGGTTCTGAAGGGCTACTCTAAAACACGTAGGTTAGCTATACTTTACTGTTTATATGATACTCCTTAGGGAGTTTGGAGGGATAAGAATTTTATATGATATGTATTGGAGTTATAAGAGTGACAAACCCACTAAACTGCTTGATTCTGCCTTACAACTTGAATGTGATAAATATTTAATGTTATCTATTTGATTTGACCGTTCTGATTGTTTCTTAACCGTTTACTGAATCACATTCTCATCTTGATATTGTTATGCCTATCGTTAGAACTCTTCCATTCCTGATTTCACATCATAAGTTTTATTGAGTCAGTGGACTCATAATTTCATAATATCATGTAAGTTCATAGGCCATGGATAAATTGATTGAAAGCTCAGAGTTTGATCGTGATAGTTTTCTTTTGGAATTGTAATTAAGCATGTAATTTTTGGCTTAGTTAAACTTTTGGACTTATAGATTGTACTGTTAGACGGCCTATAACATTAAGTTAGTTGCCTATGTATTTTGGACAAATTTTATTGGCCTGAAATGATTATCTTGTTGGAAATTTTAGTTTGAAATGCATGAGTTAGTTCCTATTTTTGAGTTTTAGAACGTTTTCCGACCGTGGGTAACGTTTCGAATCATGGGGCGGAATGCTACCATGACTCGGGACGCTATAGGAAAACTTATGATACTTTTGTGAAAAAGTGCCTCGCTAATTCTGTCACCCCCACTGTCTCTCCTTTGCTGGGTGTCTTAGTGAATTCTCATGGTGAGTCTTGGCTGTTGGATTCTTGTGCTACCACTCATATTACCAGTAATAAATCTTGTTTCGTTTTTTTTTTTTTTTGTCTAACTCTTCCAACCTACCTCCTGTTCGTACAGCTGATGGATCATTTTCCCTATTTTTAGTTCTAGTACTGTTATTCCTACTACCCATTTGCCTTTTGATAACGTACTCTTTGCTGTGAAATTTCCTGTTAGTCTTATGTCTATTAGTCAACTGACTAAGTCCAAAAATTGCTCTGTGATATTTTTTCCTTCTTATTGTGTCTTTCAGGATTTGCAAACTAGGAAAATGATTTTGGTGGTGAACGTGAGCGTGGTGGTCTTTATTATTATTTAGACACGATTAATACCCCTATAGCTTATTGTACCTTATCTGCCTCTATCTCTCATTTTCAATAGCATAGTCGTCTTGGTCATCTCCTTTTATCTAAGCTCAAAAAACTTTTACCTATAGACTCTTCCATTTCTGTCCTTGAATGTGAGTCTTGTAAGTTAGGTAAACACCATTGCACTTCATTTTCGTCTAGGGTAGATAAGCGTAGTTCCTTCCCTTATGCTCTTGTCCATTATCATATTTGGGGTCTATGTCGAGTTGAGTCCTTTAATGGATTTAAATATTCTATTTCCTTTGTGGATGATTATTCCAGAGTGACTTGGGTCTATTTACTCAAAGATAGAACTAAGGTTCCTCGTATCATCGCTTCTTTTTATAATAAAATAAAAACTCAATTTTCTAGTGTGATTTCTATTCTTAAAACTAACAATGCATTGGAGTTTGTCCAAAAAGAGGTTTATGTTTTTTGTGATGCTCATGGCATTATCCATCAAACCTCTTGTCCTCACACATCTCAGCAGAATAGTGTTGCGAAATGTGAACATCGTCATTTTTTAGTTGTTGCTTGCACCCTTCTGACTTAGATGAATGTTACCAAACAATTTTGGGGGGATGCTGTTCTCACTGCTTGTTATCTTATTAATCACATACCCTCTAGTGTTCTTCATGGAGATATTCCTTACTCTTGTCTATACCTACATCAACCCTTATTTAGTATGACTCATCGAGTTTTTGGGTGTGTTTGTTTTGTGTATGATTTTTCTCTTAGTCGTAACAAATTGTCTCCTCGGCCTGTCAAATGTCTCTTTCTAGGTTATTCTCGATCACAAAAACGGTATTGCTATTATGATCTTGTCTCTCGTCAGTCTTTCATCTCTACTGATGTCACTTTTCTCAAGTCTATCACATACTTTTCCAAAAATAACAATAATTCTCAGGTTGCATCTCCATCTGTCCCATTGCCTATTCCCTTATCCTCAATCTAAACCTCCACAGGTACATTCCCATTGTCACACCCATCAAACAACCACACCTACTATTGCTGTCGATTTCTTTCCTACTATAGATCCTCCTCCTCTGTGCCTCCTACATCAGCTAATGATCTCCCTACTGCCATCCGAAAGGGTAAATGATCTCGTACTGCTTATCTTTTGTCTAACTATACTTTCTTTGCTAATCTTCCCCTCTCCCCCCTAGTTTCATAGTTTTGCTGTTTCTCTTTCTTTAGTGTCTATTCCCAAGATTTATTATGAGGCTTTGTAATGCCCCGAGTGAAAAAAGACAATGAATGAGGAGATGTCTGCTCTTCTTACTCGAGGTGACTTGGGAGCTTGTGCCAACTCTGGCTGATGCTAATGTTGTTGTTGTTGGTGGGTATTCACGCTAAATTATAAGCCTAAGGGGACTATCGATCGATATAAGCTTCGTTTAGTTGCCAAAGGCTTCACACAAACTTATGCAATTGACTATCTTGAAACATTCTCTCCTGTTGCTCATCTCAATTCCATTCGAATATTATTTTCCTTGGCTGTTAAACAAGATTGGCCATTGTATCAGCTGAATGTGAAAAATGCCTTTTTGTATGGAGATTTGCAGGAAACTATTTTCATGGAGTAAACTCCACGGTATGTTGCTCAGGGGACACTTAGGATACGGTGTGCAAATTGAAAAAGGCTATTTATGGTTTGAAACAGAGTCCTTGAAAAATTCAGTCATGTTGTTTGTGACTTTGGCTTTCAGTGACGTTGGTTTGATGTTTTTGTGTTCGTGAGACATTGTCGTATGGGTATTATTATCTTGATTGTTTATGTTGATGATATTCTCATTTCTGGTAGTGATTTTAATGGAAAGAACAAACCAAGACATACTTGCAACAATATTTTGTGACAAAAGATATGGGATGTCCTAGATATTTCTTGGATATTGAAATTGCCCATAGCCAGCATGGTGTTTCACTATCTCAAAGGGAGTATGCACTAAATTTGCACCAAGAAACTAGTTTAATTGGCACCAAACCAGTTGTCACTCCTATGGAATTGAGCTCTGCGCTTTGGGATGATAATTGTGACTATTTGGTGGATAAGGCAAAATATAGATGACTTGTTAGAAAGCTAATATATTTGACGGTTACTAGACCAGATATTTCTTTTGCTGTGGGAGTAATCAACAAGTTTATGGACAACCCCTAAACTATTCATTGGGATGTTGCTTTCAGAATTTTGAAGTATATTAAGGCATCTCTTGGAAAAGGTTTGTTGTTCAAGAAGAATGAGCACTTGAATATAGAAGTATACTCAAATGCAGATTATACTGGCTCTAAAAGTGACAGGAAATCTACCTCTAAGCTTTGTAGTGCAGAAGTTGAGTATGGAGCTATGGCACATGCTGTGAGTGAGATCTTATGGCTTAAGAATTTGTTGGCTAAATTGGGCTTTAAGTTTAATGATCCTTTGCCCATGTATTGCGACAATCAGACAACTATCCACATTGCTAGTAATCCGGTCTTTTAGGAAAGAACTAAACATATCAAAGTTGACTGTCACTTTATTCGTGAAGCCATAATGAGCAAGAAGATCAGTACACCCTTCACTCCATCATCTGAGCAAATAGCAGATATTTTCACTAAGGCATTATGAGGAAAGCAGTTTAAGTCCTTATGTAACAAGTTGGGTATGATTAATATATATGTTCCAACTTGAGGGAGAGTGTTAATATATTTAGGATGATAATCCTCCTTTGTTATTTTGAATTGATTTTGTGCTAATATGTATCCCTTTCCATCTTTGTACTTAAACTTATTCTCATATTCTCTATAAATATGAGATAGGTAATTTCAATGGATATTGAGTAAAACTTTCAACTTTTTTTTTTTTTAACTTCCGACACTTGTTTTTCTCCCTTTGAACCTATTGCTTAGATCTCTAGTCATATCAGTAGAGTTTATGTTATAGCGACTCAGCAAATTTATAGGCTTCAATCCTATTTCACTTGATGATTTATCAATTTGCTCTCTCTTCAACCTTTCTATTAGCGGACCTCCAATATAATCTTTAGATTACACATGGTCTAAAAAGATAACGTAACTAGAGAGTAGTTATTTGATGATACTATGTCTTATCCATATGTGTCAAGACATACTGTTATCGTTATACATCCTATTATGTGTCTTTTCAATTGCAAATTAACTATCTTAATTATTGTAAATTACTAGCATAAGCTTTGGCCAATTTTGGAAGGTGTTCCAGAAATTGGCATCGTTGTTCTGCTTCATTACCTGGTTCATCTAACACAATGAACTCAGTTTTTCCATCATTGATCTAATTATATAGAGACCTGTCTCAAGGATTTCTACAAGCCGACAACTCTTCTCAGTGGAAAACATATCCACGTGTGGGTTTAGTTTCTTAGAGTCTAACATTGAGTTAGAATTATTGTATCTCTCAACTATGGTTGGATATCTATGGTAACGCTATCTATAGTTCATGTCATACTTTTTATATATCCTAGAACTCTCATTATTGCAGTTCAATTCTCTTGACCCAAATTGCACATATACCTTCTTAGCTTACCAAAATAATACACTACATCTTATCTCATACTCATGTAATACATGAGGCTCCCAATTATGTATGCATTTTCTAGTTAAACTTCACTCTTATTTTTGTTAAGTCTTTAGTTTATGTCCACAAAAGTTTTTCACCAAACAATTTTCTTGCATCCAGAACATTTGCAACGATTTCTCAATATAGTGAGATTATGTTAACACTAACATGTCACATATTTTATTATTTTAATTCGAAGAATTACATTTGCCACTCTCACTTTTTTTGTACCAAAATTGCCACTAAGCATTTTTTTTCTTTGATTACGTCACTATTGGTCCCTATAATTAGCATATCATCTATGTATTAACACACACAGTGGTTTATTTAAATGTGGTAATTTTAATGTGTACGTATCTATCACACTCTTTGATTCTAAAACCATTTATCCTAATGTCTCGATCAAATTTTAAGTATTGTTGAGATGCTTGCTTTAAGCCATGCAAAGACTTAACTAACTCATACACCTGTTTCTTGTGGCCTAGAACCACAACCCTTTAGGTTGTTCAATATAAAATGAGGTTTTAACATCCATATTTGAATCTCAAGATTATTAAAGATGCAAATGCTATTAATAATCTAATGGATATTATCTCTATCATTCGCGAGTACTTGTCACATTAATCAATGGCCAATTCATTGTATCATCAATCTTTTGCTCCAAAGTATCAGGCACTGTCTCGATATCGTCATCACATGGCTCATTTGATCTAAAAAGCTATTGGAAGTACCTCAACACAACACCCTCAATCTCATTGCAATTGGCTCTCCACTAACCATGATCATTTTTCAAATATTTGATAGAGTTGTTCTTACAATGGACCAATGTTTTTGAGTGAAAAAATCAATATGTTTTGATCCCCATATCTGAACAAATCTGCCTTGGCCCCCATTGACGCCACATAAACCCCTCTCTGTCCACAATCTCCTCAAGTTCCTTATGGACCCAAGCTTGCTTCAGTTTCACCTGGTGATCAATCATATTAGTAGCCAACTCTTCAATCTATTGATTTAGGTCCAAAAGCCTTTGTTTATTCAATCTGAATGTGTCCCCTATTGCAATGTATCAATCCCAATTTACAAGAGTTAATCATATTCCATATTTTATCTAAGTCTTAACTATCACTTGATGCATTCCTCAACTCTTCTATGACTTTTGCACACTCATCATTTCTGTCTCGCATAATTTTGAAACGAAAGCATTGTTTTTGGAGTTACAAAAGTTGGCATTCCCTCATTAAATAAAAGCATGATCAGCATGTGATTAAAATTTCCCTTACTAAGGTAACGAACCACATGTTTACCAAACTTTTGCACCCATTCCCTACTAGCACAGACCTAAACTAATCTTTCTTTTACTGTATACAAAGCTTCTCTCCTGTTGAGCCATGTGAATGGATACCTTAGAAAGCCAAATCATAAATAAAATCCATAAGAGCTCGTCGAAATCTGTGTTCTCCAATTTATCCTCTCATCTCTTGTAAGGACCTCATTAAAATCTCCTATGCAGACCCAAGGCCATTGAGATTTATTGTGTAGTTTGTGAAAATGCTATCGACAAGAAGTGATCGGGTGATCATACAACCTAGTAAAGCAAAAATTAAAAACCAGCAAAATCATTGATAAGAACATCAATATGCAAAATAAAATAACTGAGTAAAGACACCACTAAGTCCTTCCTCCATGACATGCAAGTACCACTAGACCTCCTTGCAACCGGAATTGAAAAACCAAATAAATTAAACCTATTTTGCAGAGACTTAAAAGCAACGGATGATAATTTAGCTCACAAAGAGACACAATATGGGGAGCAAAAGTGGGGAGTAATTCCCCCACCTCATGAACTGTTCAAAGGTTCTCCAACCCTTGGTAGTTCCAACTTAAGCAATTCATGATGCTTGGTAAGACTGAATCTCTTGAAAGACTACCACTAGGAGTTCCCTTGTTCCTAATCGACACTTTCTTTCAGTAATTGGAATCTCTAGGAGGACGACCTATTTTTCACATGTTTGGGTGAGAGGTGGTAAGCAAGATATCTACCCAGACCTCTGTCATGGTCAAGTAGCTTTTAGTTCTAAGAAGGGGGGTTGCAAGTTTGGTAGTCTCGATGAAATAGGCTTGGTTAATTTGTGGATTTTGGGGAGTATGTTGAGTATTTTTGTGTTTGGGAGGGTGATTACTGTTGGTTATATCATATAGGCTTCTATGCTAGTGGCGTTTGGGCAAAGATTGAAATAGGTAGGTATATAGGCTGGGCCAAGTTCCTTAGGAATAGCTTAGAGTTTGCATAAGTCGATGGCCCAATACTCATTTGGTCCATGAGAGGTAGTACCCAATGTTGTATCAACAGTTTGGTAAATACTTGGATTACTGCAAATCATCGCTATATTAGGGTAAGAGATTTGCTCGAGTTCTCCATATAGCAAATTCTGGTTGCAACAAGATTTTTTATGCTATTAACTCCTTAAGGAGGAAAATTACCAGAATTCTTGATGCTCCTCACATTCCCGAATTATGTCATGCTCCAATTGGAATTATTGACAAGCTTATCATAACAATTGCCACCAAACCTACTACTAGAGAAAAATCCTGCAACTATCAGATTAATTTACAACCACTAGGGCAGAGTGGTTCGTAACCAATGACCACAGGGAGAGCAGAATGGGGATCAAAGCAATCTGAATATTGACTTTTATAATCCTCATGACATGACCTAAAATCCCGTAGTAATAACAAAAATTCGATAGTTTTTTCGTACTGAATTCTAATCATCACTTGCTCCCATATGCCATTTGCAATGCATGGCACTTAAGCAAAAGCTTGGTGAAATAAAACTCACGTTGATTTATAAAAAATTAAATTTACTCTATCTAAGAGGGTTTAGACCAACATCCTTGAATACACCAATCCTATTCCCAATATGAATTGCAATTTCCTTTGTCAATTTTGTTATTAGTAAACCTAAAACTTAGATATAAAAATTACATAACCTTAAGTCGACATCTAAAAGGTTTCACTTTCTTTCTAAATAGCCCAATATTAATACGTGCCTATCAAAAGACCACAAGCATCCTTCAAAGGCATACAATTTGTCCCTCATGTGCATGAATATGAACACAAGTCTCCCCTCCCCATTAAATTTGATCTCCATACCCAAACCTAGTCCGATAACTCATTAAATAGTTTGCTTGAAACCCTCAAAATTGTACAGTTTAGAAGTAAGGAATCTGCCAAGCAATGGTAATTCAAAGTTAACTGGATTTTGATCCCATTATTCTTCTGGGACAACCACCAAACTATCCTTATCCTCATTGAGAACCAGAGCTTCTATTAGCTTTTCCAGATCAAAATCCATAGAGAAAGATAGATGAACAAAGGGACACCAAGAATGAACAAATACCTCTATAACAACTTGGAGTGGCAATACAGTGCAAACAACAAATTAGTGGAGGTAATATGATGTCCCACATTGATAAATAAGAAAAGAGTCGCCCTTATATAAGTAACGGCCAAAGAATCTATGTTCAACCATTAGATATTCCTTTTAAGCAAGTTGTTCAAAGCTCAATTTCAGGTTACGCACAATATATTCTCAAGCAAATCTCATGTCCCAGGGCCCTAGGCCTGGGGCGTGATAAATGGTATCAGAGTCGATCATCAGTTGAAAGGAACTAAGTACTATATCGGGCAAAATGCTATGCATATGGGAGCTATCTCTTGAGCATGTTGGGTAAAGTGCTACATGTGCGAGAACCACCTCTTAAGGCCGTACAAGCTACCTGTAGATTCCCAATATCTGGTGGGTGATCCTAGGCTCTGTTACACCGTGATGCGGATATCGCGTTCTGAATGATGGATGATTGCGATGTCCCACATTGATAAATAAGGAAAAGAATCACCATTATATAAGGTGTGTCAAAGAATCCATATGTAATCATTAGATATCCCTTTTGAGCAAGTTATTCGCAACTCAATTCCAGGTTGCTTATGGTGAATTCTTAAGCAAATCTCGCGTCTTGGGCCTATCAGCCTATGACATGACAGGTAAAGTGGCAACCTATTATATGATTGAAATATATAGTGAAATACAGAGAAAATCAAAACAGAAAAATAAACATAAAGAACTCCTGGAAGATTAAGCCAAACAAGAAACTCCTCTATGGAAAATAAAGAAAGAATGCACTTAATCTCATAGGAAAACTTTGAAGGATGGAGATGAGAGACTCTCAAAGAGAGAGATTATTTAATTTTAAAATTCATAAAGAAAGTAGTATAGTTTATTTAGTTTTCAAGATCTTTTTTTTTTTTAATATGTATGAAAATCATAAAACTAAGGTGGAAGATTTTCGGTCCTTGAAAAATGGAAAAAGAATGATGTGGCAGAGGTTTTCTTTCTTGGAGCAAATATATAGCTTTTCATATGCATTCTGTTTTTCTTTTCAGCAATACGCTAAAAGTTTCATGTACTTCATGCACATTTAACAAAACAAGAACACATAGGACCAAATGTGTTACAAAAAATAAAAATTTTTGCCTAAAAGTGTCAACCTGATTATTATGGGACCAACAGTAGAAATGCACATATCCTATAGGGCAAAAAGTGCAATTTTTCTATAAAATAATAACACAATGATTTATTGTGGTTCAACAAGTCTACTCCACTATCTAAGTTTTTACTAAAGGTTTTCAATCTATCGAATTATTTACTAAATCAACGAAGAGTTCATATAAGATAATGTTAAGAAATTGACAATGGCCATAAAATGAGGCAAGAAGGCTCCTGATTAAGGGAGCAAACAACCATGTTTCCCCCAACCAGGGAAACAACGTGACACATAGAAAATGACACAAAACTATAGAGAACGTGGCTGGAAAAATTCATCAAGTGATCTTGTTTCGGAGGACTTATGTGAGGCGCCTTTGCAAAGAGCTCAATAGATTGATGCTCTTTGGTTGTCACCGCACCAAGAAAATTTTGAACTCTCCTTCCATATTAGTATTCTCTGCTTCAAGGAATGACTCCAGGAAACAGGCTTGTTGCTTCTTTTCACCATATCCAAAATCTCTTAAGAGACACACAAACAAAAAGGAACAAATGTTAGATGTAATACAAAGATGGTTCAATCTTTCAATAATGTAAAGAGCTCAAGAGAATTTCTCTTTATCATCGATTCATATGCAAAGGACTAGGGAGGGTTTAATAATGAGATGGCATCAAAAAGCGACAGCTTGCAAATAGGCCACAGTTTTAAAATTAACGGAGAATTAAATGTGAAGATATCAATGTTTGTAGGAATTAAATACAAAGATATTAAGCATATATTAATACTAGGATACGCATTCTTAAGTTGAGAAACTAGCAATTTTGCCAAATATGGTAACAATGAATTAGGCTATCATGCAATGTGACATTGATCAAGTTCCAAAAATGGAGGATTACATAAATGATAGATGCATATTCGGCTAATACATGCATTTTAGAATGGGGTAAACATAAGATATGAGAGTTTATCATAATCAAAACAAATATCTAACAATTCCAAAAGAAGAATCAGCAGAATTGATGGATGCCTATGATACAAGCGAGGCAATAGGCTCACCAATTACAGCAACCCAGTCTAAAGATGAGCTAAGGGAGGAGCGACAACTTGAATTAAGCCTATGGAGGATGCAGAGCATATGGAATTATGAAGAAAGTTTAGTTTTGTCCTTGTGATTTTTGCATGTAAATGCAAACTAAATGTGTGTCCCAACAAAAAAAGAATAATCAAATATCGCAAGGTTTGTATCGTCTAACACAAAAAACTAATAATATGGATGGATTGTGTACATCTTACAAACATGATATCTGAGGATGTAAACTCTTTTGTTTAATAATGGAATCGTCTTGCTTCATATTGTTATCTTTGACAAAAAGAGCACATATCTGACTTCAGCATTGAATGATTTTTTATAAGACAACTCCTTGCAAGCATCTCCCGTTTTATGGTTGCAAATATGCAAGTTAGATGGAATGTTTCTTGGTCTTAAAATTGGTTCATCATCAAGTGGCTTACTTACTAACTAATAGCATTTTGTAATCATTAGTGCAACCCTGTGTTATTGGAAAATTAATTGTGACCCTGAGCCACACTTGACTACTACAAGACAACAATGAGCCCATCTTGAAACATATCTTTTTAGGCACCCAATGGCTGTATCTTTGTATTCTTAGTAGTTGCTATCAAGAGTTGCCTTAATTATTAAGTATTTAAACTTTGAAGATAATCACTATAGAAAGAAATAAAATAAATAAGTGCTGGCAGATAAGGTTAAAGGTTACTTTATTTTTGAAGTCATTTGATTCCGTACATATGAAAAATTAAATTGGT
>JACFYI010000811.1:200993-217672 GCA_014898755.1 Handroanthus guayacan
ACAAGTACTATCATTGCTACAAGAGAATTATTCATTTAGTACTAACGAAAAAATCCATTATTAATTTAATAAAATCTAACACAGACATGTTTGGATGACCAATTTTGTTTCATCACAAGTCCATCAATATATGTTTCAGCTCTACTTAATTTTAGGATGAAATTGAAATTTGTCACATAATAACTTTTCATCAAAGACCAAAATTCGTCCCGAGAGTCATAATTAATATATAACTAATTCGCTCCATTTTAAATTTATTAGTGCTTCATAATAAATTCATTACAATTGTTATCTATCTATGATGGAATCCTATATATCCGTCACAAATTTTATGTTAGTGAGTGAGCGTCTTCTTGTAATGCACTAATTATCAATAGTAATAATTTCTGTATTATTAATTCTTCTCAGTAACAGTTGAATATATATATATATATATATTCTTGTTTTCAAATCTATAAACTTACTATTATATCAAAACAATTATTTTTCGTCACTTATAACAAGCTGATAATTTTGTTCTTTGAACTTGAGAACTTAGTACTGGCGTTTTATTTATTTTATTTCTTTTTTGTTAAATCACCTCGATTCAAGTCTCACTTTTCATGAGGTGCGTATATACATACAATTGTATCTGAGCCCTGGTACTGTTGCTCAGAGTTCTGTACTCCGTTCAAGATTTTCATCTTCATGTTGGACTCGTGAATCTTCATTACAAACTTGAACCGATTAAAGTATTCTAAAACTACGGTGGAGTTTGAAATTGATTCCGAAAAGCACTTATAATGTTCTGGTTATGAGTGTTTGAAACTCTACTTATATTGTAGGTTTTTTAAAATAAATCAACAATGATCTATAATCTTATAAGGAGCCTCCGGCTGTTTAAAAGGTACTATAACCTATTCCTAATAAAAAAATTATATGAAAAGACTTTTATGCCATCTTCCAAATGTGTGTAATCAACTTGAATGAGGGCATTCTTGTCACTACAAGAAAATATGTTTTTTGTTACAAATATTTTTGCTTCACTAGAAATAATGTGGTAAAAAGAGAAATTAATTACTTGTAATGCCTACAGCCAGAAAATTATAACCCAAGCATAGTAAATAACCTTTTTCTATATTTAATTATTACTTGCTACACATTTTTAAACGTGTAATCCTAGCAAAAAACATATTTTCTTGCAGCATGCATATTATATATTTACAAAATGGGGTTTTCAAACACCAAGTTTTTTGTTATATATATATATATATATTTTCCTTCTAACATTCAACAAAAATAAATGATTATGTATTTGTACAATCTATTGCAAACACCACCTATATATACTAACGTATGAATAAAGGGGTGAACTTTGGGCTGGGAAATAAAGGAATCTGTCTGGTTCCGAAAATGGAGGATACTTGTACATAAAAGACAGATGCATATTCGGCTAATACATGCATTTTTAGAATAGGGTAAACATAAGATATGAGAGTTTGTCATAATCAAAACAAATATCTAACAATTCCAAAAGAAGAATCAGCAGAATTTGATGGATGTCTATGATACAAGCGAGGCAATAGGCTCACCAATTACACCAACCTAGTCTAAAGATGAGCTAAGGGATGAGAGACAACTTAAGATGAACTAAGCCTATGGATGATGCAGAGCATATGGAGTTACGAAGAAAGTTTAGATTTGTCCTAGTGATTTTTGCATGTAAATGCAAACTAAATGCGTGTCCCAACAAAAAAAGAATAATCAAATATTGCAAGGTTTGTATAGTCTAAGACAAAAAACTAATAATATGGATGGATTGTGTACATCTTACAAACATGATATCTAAGGATGTAAATTCTTTTGTTTAACAATGAAATCGTCTTGCTTCAGATTGATATTTTTGACAAAAAGAGCACATATCTAACTTCAGCATCGAAGGATTTTTTATAAGACAACTTGCAAGCATCTCCCCTCTTAAGGTCGCAAATATGCAACTTAGATGGAATGTTTCTTGGTCTTAAAATTGGTTCATCATCAAGTGACATACCTTTACTAACTAATAACATTTTGCAATCATTAGTGAAACCTTGTGTTATTGGAAAATTAATTGTGACCCCGAGCCACACTTGACTACAAGACAACAATGAGCCTATCTTGAAACAAGATTGCATATCTTTTTAGGCACCCAATGGCCGTATCTTTGTATTCTCGATCAGTAGTTGCTATCAAGAGTTGCCTCAATTATTAAGTATTTAAACACTGGAGACAGTCACTATAGAAAGAAATAAAATAAATAAGTGGTGGCAGATAAGTTTAAAGGTTACTTTATTTTTGAAGTCATTTGATTCCGTACGTATGAAAAATTAAATTGGTGATAGAATTGAATGTATAAATTATTGATTTTTGTTTTATCTTGATATTGACTGGTGACTTGATTATTCTTTACAAGCACTATCATCGTTACAAGAAAATTATTCATTTAGTACTATCAAAAAAATCCATCATTAATTTCATAAAATCTAACATAGACATGCTAGGATGACCAATTTTGTTCCATCACAAATCCAACAAATATGACTTAGTTCTACTTAATTTTAGGATGAAATTGAAGTTTGTCACGCAATAACTTTTCATCAAAGGCCAAAATTCGTTCCAAGAGTCATAATTAATATATAACTAATTTGCCCCATTTTAAATTTATTAGTGCTCCATAATATATTCATTACAGTTGTTATCTATATATGATGGAATCCTATATATCCATCAAAAATTTTATGTTAGTGAGTGAGTGTCTTTATAATGCACTAATTATCAATAGTAATAATTTCTTTATTATTAATTTTTCTCAGTAACAGTTGAATATATATTCTTGTTGTCAAATCTATAAACTTACTATTATATCAAAGCAATTATTTTTTGTCACTTATAACAAGCTGACAATTTTGTTCTTTGAACTTGAGAACTTAGTACTGGCATTTTATTTATTTTATTTCTGTCTTGTTAAATCACCTCGATTCAAGTCTCACTTTTCATGAGGTGCGTATATACATACAATTGTATCTGAGCCCTGGTACTGTTGCTCAGAGTTCTGTACTCCGTTCAAGATTTTCATCTTCATGTTGGACTCGTGAATCTTCATTACAAACTTGAACCGATTAAAGTATTCTAAAACTACGGTGGAGTTTGAAATTGATTCGGAGAAGCACTTATAAGGTTTTGGTTATGAGTGTTTGAAACTCTACTTATATTGTAAGTTTTTTAAAATAAATCAACAATAATCTATAATCTTATAAGGAGCCTTCAGCTGTTTAGGGGTACTATAACCTATTCCTAATAAAAAATTATATGAAAACACTTTTATGCTATCTTCCAAATGTGTGTAATCAACTTGAATGAGGGCATTCTTATCACTACAAGAAAATATGTTTTTTGCTACAAATGTTTTTACTTCAGTGGAAATAATATGGTAGAAAGAGAAATTAATTACTTGTAATGCCTACAGCCAGAAAATTGTAGCTCAAGCGTAGTAAATAACCTTTTACTATACTTAATTATTATTTGTTACACATTTTTAAACGTGTAATCCTAGCAAAAAAAACATATTTTCTTGTAGTGTGCATATTATAAATTTACAAAATGGGGTTTTCCAACACCAAGTTTTTTAGTTATAATTTTTTTATTTTCCTTCTAACATTCAACACAAATAAATGATTATGTATTTATACAATCTATCGCAAACACCACCCATACATACTAACGTATGAATAAAGGGGTGAACTTTGGGCTAGGAAATAAAGGAATCTGTCTGGTAACATTCACAAGTGCATTGGTTGTATCAAAATTGTCCGTGAACAAAGACAGGACCTAAAAATTATTCTTTTCCCAAATGCAAGTTGCAACTTCCCGTAGGCATGAATATAGGAGCCACCGGCCAACTTTGAGGTGTCCATTTTAGAATAGGATATAATTTCCTCTATCACTTCTAAAATTTGGCCTAATTATAAAAAGAATTCGTATAATTCGAAAAATTATAGTAATAACTTTTGTCATTAAATTAACATAACATCTATTTGTAATATTTTAATTAATATGTTATATTTTTAGGAGATATAATTGTAATATTATGAGCTTTCTATTTGTTTAACTGACGACGATTGGTGTCACTATAATTTCCTAAATTACAGGGAATATTCCTGTACTTAAAACAACCTGGGGGTGTTGACATAATTTTTCCTTTAAAATATAGTAGGTAGTAGAGATTGAGCATTTTTGTTTTAATTTTTTTTTCCCAGATATTACTTATTACTTCAAATTGATGATTAGAAAATAGTGACATTATCGTGAGGTTAGTGGTGTTGGCGAGGATAATGCTCATTATTTTCATTAACTCATTCTTGTGGCACTAATACTACTACATGTGAACTTATTATCCACTTGCATGACAATTCATTGTCCATGTATCTATATTCTCATATAACTCCTATATTCATTGCCAACTACGCTATACCCTCATGCAACTGGCCCCTATCCACTGATACTCGCCTATTATATGGTTTAGAAGTCTTCTACAACTATAAATAAGGGCCGCTTTCAACTTGTGGTACTTGCAAACACACTTATGACATATATATATAAAGATAGAATTTTACTAGTTGAATGGAGGTATTCTTGCAAAAACGCCATAATTTAAGAATTTTCTTGATTATTTTTAAACCATTATTGCAATATAACAACATACAGTAGCATGTGAATTAAGTACGTGAAATATGTGGAGTGACTCTATTAATAGATTCATATCAAAGTGCTTCTCCATAGTCACGCATAAGCCATTCTTTATTTTAGCCATCTATACGTTACACCAAAAAGGACGAGAGGAAGGGGGAAAGAAAAAGGAGGAAAGGAAAATAAAAAGTCACTACTTGTGATGCTTTCCACACATTTTTATACATAAAATTGCATGTGAACTCTACCTATAGCTGAATCTTGAATATGACAAAATACATAAACTAATGGCCAACAGGTTCTGTTTCTTCCAACTCAATTCCCTCCTCAGCAAGCCTGTTCTCCTTGTAGACATACCATCTTGCACTAACCACAAAAACTACCAAATTCAAAATGCTCAAAATTGTCAAAAGCCAATAGAAATTATAAAGCCTTCCCTGGTTAAGATTATCAGCCAACCATGGCTTATGTTTCCCAGTGAACTTATGGACTATAGTCACCAAAATAGAGCTCACAAAAAATCCTAGTGAAAGTGTACTTAAGAACAACCCCGTACTCATCGTTTTCATTCCCTTCGGACACTCTCGTAGGAAGAAATCGAGCTGCCCAATGTACGTAAACGCCTCACCGGACCCCACTAAGAGGAACTGAGGGATCAACCAAAACACACTTAAGGGCACAACGGCCGAAGGATTGTTTGTGAGGCCGTTAGATCGTGCTACTTGAAGTCTTTTGATTTCTATTAGGGCCGCAGCCGCCATCGCAAGTATGGACATGACTAGACCGACACCTATACGTTGAAGTGGGGTGAGGCCTTGTGGATTCTTGAAAATTTTGCGGCAAATTGGGACGATGATACGGTCGTAAATAGGGACGGTGAGGAGTATGCTGGCAACAAAGAACACGGTTAGGGACGCAGCCGGGATCTCGAAGGATTTGCCGATACGACGGTCCATGGTTGTGGCTTGGGACACAGAGAATGTTGTCATTTGCGCATAGACTGTCCAAAACATGACCGTTGTGGCCCATGTTGGGACCATTCTGATAACTAACTTGACTTCTTCTACATCTGTTAGAGTTGAGATGTACCATTTGTTGATTGGTGTGACGGGTATTTCAGGGTCCTTAATAGCTGCCTTGTCTAGAAAACTGGAATACAAAAACAAATACATAACAATCAACTGATGATGATGTATATATTAGTAATTAAAACTAAGAAAAAAACAGCCCTAATTACGAAATGGTTGTACCAAAATTCAAACCAAATACTCTCATAACTAACTTTTAGCTACAAAATTTACTGTAACCGAATCTAACTAGTAGCTAATAGTTTTGTTTTGAACTTATTTAGAGCACCTTTTAGACTCTTATATCGTATAAGATATTTTTGGAACTTATAAAACATTATATCTTATTCAAAATTAAGGTGTTGACGTTTTTGGATAAAATAATGTCTTAGAGCTTATAAGATGATGTAATAACATTTTTGAAATTAAATATGACTAATGTTGAAGGGAAATGTTAATATCTTGCAAATAAGTTAGAAATTCTTTATTTTTCTAAATAACTAACAAGATCATATCTATTAGTAGTTATATTGGATTCTCCCGACGCAATCTTTTTATTATTATAAAAAAAGAACAGGGAATAAATCTTGTGTGTGTGTGTGTCCCACCTTCGAAGACAAGGATCATGCTATGGGACAATAGACAGCTGGTTGAGAGACTACAGATCAATAATTCTTCATTATTTAACATAATTATAAAACTGAATTTAAGATAAGCACCAAATTCATGAATCTACATATAATATTTATCTATAATATGTAATCCCTCAAAAAGATTCTGTATTGTTAGTAAAATTTGAAGCAAGAAACAAAGTACCCACATGGACTGATGCCACCTGCAGCATCTCTTGCCCATAGTATATATATACTTAAGATTCAGCACACTGACGCTTTGGCCTTTCATTATAAAAAAAACAAATATATGTATGGTTCTGCACAGGCATATGAGTTATGACATAGCTTCACCACCCCCAATAATATATTTTCAAACCGGTAAATTATCTCCAAAATCTATTATAATTTGAAAAACTACAATAACGCTTCCTGCATATTCTAATTAGATTACTTGAAATTAAATGTTAACAAATTAATTACAATATTACAGGTAAATTTTTATTAATTAACAGAGTAAAATGTTATTATAATTTTACAAATATAGAAAAATTTTATGATGGGATCAAATTTCAGGGATCTTGTGGCAATTATTCTATTTTAAAATATCTCATTTGGATATGTCTCACTAGATATTTGTATGGGCGAATATTGTAGTATCTTTCTTGGAATCATATATATGTTTCTTGAAAATGAAATCAATCAATGGCCCACTTTCGTTTTAAAAAGTATTCTTTCTGTGACAGATTCTAGGAACCAATCAGATGATATAGCTATCAGTATAATGTATACCAAAATAGAAAACATGACACTTCTCTAATTATTTTATTACAAAAATATGGACAAATTATTATTATGATAAGTTTCCAGCTAGCACCCTAACTGGTCCAACTTTATTTGTTGGCATCCATGAATAAATTCATGGTACCATGTATGTCAATTTCATTTTTGAAAATAATGCAATGCTTAATTCCAAATAGGACACTATCATTATCAACTTAGGACAAGGTCTACAAGCCTATTTTTCAATAATTCAAATATTATTGTTGGGTCGCACATATAATGTTAAACACGTGGTCTGCCAAGTATTTTATCCATTCATAACCTATTTTCTTACACTCTACAGAACCAATAATTCCCCAACACATTTGTCATTATGGATGGAATTTAGACGTGGAGTGTCTCTCTCATTTTCAAAGCAAAATGAAAATTCAAAAGTAACCCTTTTTCTTGTAAAATGAAAATAAAAAAATATATAGTATGTATAGTCCAGGTTCATTTTTATATGTTTTTATGTGATATTTCTAAAATATAATTATCTTATAATAAATATAATCACTCATAATCACTCAGCACTAAAGTCATAATACTCTGATTATACAATGTATATATTATATATAATAAATAGACATTAACATCACAAAAGATTAGGGCATGACTACGGCTATATATATTATATAAAATAAATAGACATTAACATCACAAAAGATTAGGGCATCACAACGGCCATTCTATATATAACTCATACTAAAAATTCATATTCTTAACTACAAAATTATCATACCTCAATCTGAATCAAATACTCTCTCAGTTAACTTTTAAATATGAAATTGATCTTAACCAAATCCGAAATATAATAATTAATTAATAACGAATGATCTTGTTATTTGAAAAACATTATATTTACTTCGAAAATTTTGTAGCTATAACTTATAACCATAAGCCCATAGCTTCAAAATTAATAATTTTGTACCAATTTTACGCTAATTTAACACTATTATCATATTCTAATTATTAAACACACGCGAATCAAACTTGATAAAAACATTGAGAAAGTAATTAATTACTCACCGGAACTCTTTGCTATGCGGTAACTTCTGCTTCTTCTTCTTTATCTTCTGCCCTTCATCACCAATAATATCGTCAATATCAAAGAGAAGAGAAGGATCCGACGGCAGCTGAAGGTTCCTCTTCCTCCACGCCGCCACCAAAACAGAGGCGACCTGCGTCAGTGGGCTTCCGACAAGTTTCTTGAATCGGTACCTCCTCGTTCCCGACAAGAATACCACAATCCCGACAAGAATGGCGCAGGCACAAATTCCGTATCCCCATTCTCTCCCAAGATTGTCCTGAATGTACACTAGAACAGTCACTGCTGCAAGTGATCCTATGCTTATGAAAAAGAAGAACCAGTTGAAGAACTTGGTCATTTGTTTCCTTTCGTGCTTGTCGGACTCGTCGAATTGGTCGGAGCCGAAACCGGAGACGCTGGATTTTAGACCGCCGGTGCCGAGGGCGGTCAGGTAGAGAGCTATGAAGAGGAACATAAGCTGGTTTCCGTTTGCCGGAATGCAGGAGTGGCTGCCGGCGGCGCATTTTGGTGGCCGGAGGCTTGGGATTATGGTCGATATTGTCAGAATTGTGACGCCCTGCTCAAGAAAGTACAATAATTATTCAAATAATTTAGCGATTGTCCAATTTTAGTTTCAAGCGTGGAAATTTTATTTTTCATTGTTCATTATAACTCAATCTTTCTATTTTTCAAAAAAAAATAGCACTTTAGTTCAAAAAAAAAAAAAAGAATAGCACTTGATGTTAAAAAAAAAAAAGAACAGTACTTTGTCAACAAGCAATCATGAACACTTTTTCAAATTCATTAAAATAAAAAAAAATGCAAGACATCAGCCATGTTCAATTTGCAATTGATGCTATGCATTTAGACGCTTAGCTACAAAATTTATTATAGTCAATCCCGAGATATGGCTACAATTGATAACTAATAATTTTATTATTATTTCATTTGCCATGAAAAGTTTATTTGTAGTCTGGCTAAGAATATAATTTAACATTTTTTTTCCTAATTTCCCTTTCAGTGATTCATGGAGTTCAATTCTCACCATTGCTTGAACAGTGGCAAAGATGCCAATGGTCAAATACCTGAAAAAAATAAAAAATAAGCAACAATATTCAAGAAAATCAAAATCTAAAAGTGTATTTATATTGATATATAGATATATATATATATATATATTAATATAATAGTTTTAATACAAAAGAATTACCTTCCCAAGTAGGTATCAGCAATGAAACCTCCAAGCAAACAGAGCATAAAAGAAGTGCCAAGAAAGTTGGTGACATTATTAGCAGAAGCGGCATTGCCCAAATGCATGGTGCCCGTCAAATATGTCACAAGATTCACCGCTATTCCCAGCGTAGTTAGCCTCTCACATACCTCGACGCCTATTACACGAAACAAACATCATTAAACAGAACAAAAATAGTTGCTCAGGTTTAGACATCTGAAGTATAGAATACCATGAATTGGGCGGTCCAAACTGTTGATACCATATTGAAAATGAATATTCTATCTAATTCAAAAATTAGCGCAAGAATCGAGAATCGTGCAGATGCAAAAAGTTACGTCCATATTTTACCAACGTGGGATTCTAATAAATAGCTATTATATACATATCATATATATATATATATATGTACCTAGAATCATGGCAGCGCTAGTCCAGCCGCCGGAGGAGGATCGGAGGGCGGGGCGGCCTTTATAGTCCCAGGCATCCGGGAGAGTTTCAGCCTCTTGTTTAGTTTCAGGAAGTGTTGCCATTTGTTTTGATTTAGTTTTGGGTTCGTGAAAGGTAGTTGTGATGATAAAAGAGAGCTGAAAAAGGCTTGTATTTTAGTAGCAAAGGCAGAGAAATTAAGAGTGGGTGATGGAGACTTAACTGTCTGCAAGATTATGAACTTTCAATGGGAGCTCTGTTCCTTTTATAGGCGTGGCTTGGCCTCAGGCCCTGGAACTCCTGTGACATTTATTGATAATTTTTGGTAGATCGACTTTGTGTCATTGGAAAATTCCTGTCCACAACGATATGTATAATTAACCAATAAGATAATAATAAGGGGTTAATTACACTTATAGCCTGTCCGAGAGAGTAAATTATCAACTCCTCCTATCTTATTTCAAAAATTACCAACACTTGTCCTCTGGAAATTGAACAGTTACAAAACCTCCTCAGTCATTAGGGTTTGTAACGGAAGTTGATGATGTCAACAAAAAAAATAAAATAAATGAACTTCTTAGTTTGTCCCTGATACATAGCCATTATAATTTGATGATGGAAATACCCTTTATGAGAATTTCCTTTGAAAATTCAATATATACAAAACCTCCACTGCCATTAGAGTTTGTAGCGGAAGTTGATGACATCAATAAAAAAAGTAAGTGAACTTCGTATTTCGCCCCTGATACATAATCATTTATCACTTGATGGCCAAAATTCCCTCAATAAAAATTTGTAACTTGGAGGGGATAAATGTAAAAATTTGTAACTTAGAAGGGGTAAATGTAAGAATTTGTAACTTTGTGGTTGGGGTGGGAGGGGGGGGGTCAAATGAAATAAATATAAATTTTTGCTTTCTTTAATATTTTAAATTGAGGATATATTTGTTATTTTACAACTTTTATTTGGGTTTCTAGACAGAGAATTTTCGGAGAGGAGATAATTGGTAGTTTTTGAAATAAGAAGGGAGAAGTTCGTAATTTCACTATTTTAGGGGGTGTATAAATGTGATTAATCCTACTAATAAGCGTATAATAAATATGTAATTACTTTCTTGCTGAGGTGGCATCAGGAGTGTTTGTGGTTTTTAATACAGGAACATATTGTATTGTACAATATCGAAATTGTATCAAAGAACAGGTATTCCAATAAAAACTTAAAGGTTTTAGTATTAATAAAATTCATACTAGATATTTGGGTATGATGTAGATTTTTAAAAATTATAATATCGAAAAAAAAATCATATTGAACTGTCATTATATAAATATATATCTGGAAATATATATGTAAAATATAAGTATTTGGAAAGATATTTATGTATTTCTAAACTTTTAAACTTACAATTGTAAATACATAACTCATACCTGTAACACACCTCGCGTATGCTAAATTCTTATAACTTTATAAGTTTAGAAATATTTACGTATTTTTAAATAATATATTTTTCAAATCATAAAAATATTTTTACTTGAATTTATGGTGTAAATTGATACAATAAAAAAAATTATGAAATTAGAAACATTAAAAATAACAACATTGAAAAAATGAGAGAAAAAAATATTGAAAAGAGAAAGTTTGTTATTATGTTTTAATATAGGGTTAATTTCATCAACTCATTAAAAACGTGTCGTTGGCATAACTATTCAAGAATCTCATACTTAATACATAGCATAGATAACTCAAAAATTTATAACAAATTTGTTTTTCATAATTAATATAACTAAGGTCTTAATTGATACATCATAATTATCTATATTGTAACTATAAATCTAAATATAATCCATTTCAAATATTTATTATAATTAATAAAAATATTAAACATGATATTTGTAATAATATTACTATATGCTTTTACGTTATTAAATTGTCTCATATATATACACATATATTACTATATGCTTTTACATATGTCTTATATATATACACACCATCTTAGGTGCTTTAGTCAATAAATCTTTCGCTAATTAAAAAAAAAAAGTTTCGCTAATGCGTACCCTACAATGAAAATAGTTAAAATTAAAAGTTCAGTTACATTATCTTTTAAACTTTGAGGAGGTTAAAGTAGTTATGTCAACTTGAGGCGAGGAAAGAATAATTATTCATAAATGATAATGGGAAAATAAATTATAATAAACAGATTGCGTGCACTTGCATCTAATTTTTTTATGTTTACAAATTCATATACTATCGGGTAAATTGCATCTTTTACCCCTGTTATATGCCTAACTCACAAATATCCCCAATGAAAAAAAAAAATATTAACTGATTGAACCCTGTGTTTTAAAAGAAAATTACAATTGACACTGAATTCAAGAGGTGCTTTATACACGCTCATTTTACACGTATTATTGTGATTTAGCAATTGAAAAGTTATTTTTACCCTTCCTATTTAAGTTATTTTCACTCTCAACAATTAAAGATTTTCAATTAGACGGCAATTTTAGGGTGAATGAATGGTTTCAGTTAAAATTTTGGATAGAAATTATCAAATTTTAAGTTTAGCAAATTGAATGATTCGAGCAACGTGAGAGGAACTAAAAAATGGTTTTGTTCATAATCACATATGAATTTATGTTATGTGGAGGCAATCTTGTCTGAATTAGTAGTCAACTGCAATCTTTTTTGAAAACACAATGGTGCTATCAGCTAAATTTTTTTCACATAGGAATATTTGCCAATTAAGTTATTACCGGAATAGTAAATGCAATTTACCCTATATTATTCAATTTTATTTTGTTTTTATTTTGTTTTTTTTTTTTAACTATTTTACTGTCATAACTTTAGAAAAGTTCATACAGTTGCACAATTACAACTCAATAGTATTTTATATTTATTTGTTACTATTTTTAGTATCCAAAGTTTGTCAGTTCATTGCAAGCATCAATGCAGGGCAGGCATGCGAAGCAGACGTATTACCTGACCATGTGCAGGACACAGAAGCATTCATTGCATCTTTCAGTTACTATTCGATTTGAGAAGCAGTATTCATACTACATATTTGGTGTTCTGGTTTCCTATTCTCAAAATTAATTAAGTTCATCTATATATGTATAATAAAGAGCTTTAGCTGAAATACCTGTAAAATATTTAATTGGCGACTCTACCATCTGCTATATTAATTAGGGTGAATTATAAAAACCACTCTTGAAGTTTGGTGTAATTACAAGAACCACCTCTAAGGTTTGACAAATTACAAAAATCTCCCTTGACGAAGCGATATTTTTATGATTTAGCGAAAGTTGATGATGTTACCGTATAGATAAAGAGTAAATTTTAAAAGTAAAATTGAAATTTATCTTTTGTACACCGGTAACATCATTAATTTTCGTTAAATCCCATCGGTATTGCTTCATTAGGGGTATTTTTGTAATTTATCAAATGTCAGGGGTGATTCTTGTAATTACACCAAACCTCAAGGGTGATTTTTGTAATTCACCCTATTAATTATTTGGCAAATTATATCATGTTAAATAATTGTAACTTACTGCACTCAAAGTCCATCTGACTCATTAACCAATATTATAATGACAAATATACCCTTCATAATTTAACGTATTTACCCTCTCATTTTTTAATTCATTTTTTACCTTTTCACTATGTTTTTTTCTTTTTTTCCGTTCTTCTTCTTCTTCATTAAAATATGTATACGATTGTATATATGTACATATATAAGAAAATAATATGATACATTCTACAAAAATGATTTTATATATAAATATATGTATATAATATTGCATAATTATATGTATTTTTATTAGATTTGTAATGGAAAATAATTTTTTAATTATTTTCTTTGTATTTGGACCATCAGTTTCAAAATAAAAGCTTTAATGGTTGATATACAAGGGTAAAATAGATATTTCATAAAAAAAGAATCTACTAAAATTCGCATTAAGGACATGTGTAGGTAGAGAAGGGACGATTTAGCTTTAGCTGAATAATACAGCAGGTAATTTGTCAATGGATAATAAAGGAGAAAATTGCCCATTAGGCATTTCATAGTGGATAATTTTTACAACAGAACTCTACATTAATTAAATAATTTATATAAAATTAGTTTTCTTTTTTAAAATATCATTAAAATAGTAACTTCAAAAAATGATATTTCTTAAAATTTATCACTGAATTGTTTAAGTGACAAAACTTTTTGTTTGTTACAATATAGTTCTTTTTCTAGTTCAATAGTGACAAAAACTAATATGTTTTGTTGTCACTACTAATAACTAGTGATACATGTATATTGATTTTGACAAGATTTGCTGCTATTAGGTTGTCATTGTTAATTTGTATGTCATTATTGACAATTAGGCACAAATCTTGTCACCATTGAGATTCTTAGTATCATTATTGTGACAAAATAAATCTTTTTATCATTCATTGTACTTAATTAGTAATAAACTTCATATTGCCACTTAATATACTGTCATTAATTTATTTATTTTTCCTATTACTTATTATACCATTATTTTGTAAAAAAAGAAAAACAAAAAAGAAAAACAAGCTATAACATTATAAAATGAATATGCAACTCTGTAAGTAAAACAAAATAATTTCAGTATTAAAACTTCTTTTATCTCACTGTCAAAAGATATTCACCCAAGATATTATTTTTGAGTATTTGAAAATAAATTAAATATTGCTAAAATTGTTATAGACAAGTAATTACCTGACTTTTAATAATTGGTTAATTTTTTTTAAATAGATTAATTATTGTTTTAAAAAGAAAAATAAATGGGAAGTGCAAAATCTCGGCCCTTGCTCATGTTATGTCAGACCACATAGATTGCGGAATACACTTTTGATTCTAAAAAGTATAATTATACTTTTTATGGAGTACACATTACATTATTGATTTGGTATAATATAATGTATGTAACGGCCTGAGTCATGATGCATAATGCCCCGTGATCCAAAACGCTACTCACTATCGGATAGCTAATTAAAACCATAAACGTAAAATCCAATACGCAAAATTCAAAACTTAACATTTCAACATTTTTAAAAACTACAGGCTATATTTTTTTTTCTCAAAATACATCATGGACCTAAATTACATATCATCATGTCCGATATCTAAATGAGTTCTAACTAACCAAACTGAATACAAGTACATATACACAATTCACAAGACGCCATAATATCTAACGGGGAGCCTCCAAAGTTCAACAATCCATAAAGTTAATTTCCTACATGATATTAATGGAATCATGAGTCCACTGACCCAGTAAAATTTATGGCATAGGACGAAGAGTGCAAGTATGAGTAAGAAATATAATAGGAACGAAACATGAATGTGATGACAATATCAAATCGAAACGTTCAGAATGGTCAAAACAATAACTTATAAATTTTCACATTCATGTCAACAAACATTTAAGGCTGAAACAATCATTTGGTGGATCTATCACCCTTATAACTTCAACATTTGACATTTA
Source organism: Handroanthus guayacan (assembly GCA_014898755.1). Classification (NCBI taxonomy): domain Eukaryota; kingdom Viridiplantae; phylum Streptophyta; class Magnoliopsida; order Lamiales; family Bignoniaceae; genus Handroanthus; species Handroanthus guayacan. The sequence goes on from JACFYI010000811.1 coordinate 216,383, forward strand.
TTAATCCTTATCCCTCCATTACTCCCTCAAGGAGCGGCATTCGTTTATTAAAGCACAGTCGACTCCACGTGCTTTAGAGTAACTCTTCAAAATCCTACCTCCAGGATTCGTTCGAGCTACCCACCATTTGGGAATTTTCAGGAGTTTAGGTTGACGATCCGATATCGTCCAAACTGATACCACCCAAAAAATTCCCAGGGCCCAACATTCATTCATTCATTCATTTGGGTTCGAAACAATAGAATCGTTCTCAAAGCATTGGGCCATATCATGGCATGAATTTGGAAACAAACTTATTTGAACGAATCAGAATATATTCGAATATATCAAAACATATAGCCGCCACGGGCATGGATTTAAATGATAAATCGATTCAAACAAACGATTCGAATTTGGATCATGGACTAGAAAAGATTTTGATTTGAGACTTTAAACATGTTTAAAAAGGTGAAATATGGGCATGAGTCGATAAAACGAAGTCGGAATACGAAAACATAGCCACTAGAATGGGCGCTGGGGCGCCCGTTGGGCGCTCAAGCGCCTAAGTGCTTTTGGCTACTGGAATGGGCGCTTGAGCGCCCAAAAGTGGCCGAAGCCACTGTCCTCGAGCGCTTGGGCGCCCATATGGGCGCTTAATTTTATTTTATTTTATTTTATTTTTAAGAATCCTTATAATGCAAGAAGGCTAAATATGAAGAAATTAGACTTATTTTGTTCTGCTCATCATCAAGATTTTTAATTTTCAAGTTTCAAATTTGATTTTCAAAATTTTGGAAAAAAAGTGTAATAAATCCATAAATTCAAAATTTTCTCTCTTCTATAATTTTTGTCTAGAAGTTAGACGTCCAAAAACTAAATTTCAAGAAGTGATTCAAATATTTTGATTTTTAAATTGATTTTCACAAGTTTAAAGTGAAAAATCGGTTTTATATTCATAGTCATTTTCTTTCATTTTTGTCTCAAATCTTTCATTTGTCCAATGATCCAAAATTTCAAAGTCAAACTCATGATAAGAATGAGGTCTCATATCATTCAATAAGTTCAAATTATCATTCGTAATGAATATGGAGCAAGAAAATCAAAGAATATCACAAAAACGAATATTATGCTTCATAGCAAATCTTAAGCCAAGGATAACAAAATTTTCAACATGTGAAGCCAATAAGGAAATGCCATAAATCTTACCTTCGTCCTAAGCACTTAAAATGAAGATTTGATTGGATCAAGGAGAAGTTTAATCACCTAACAAATCAAGTTATATACTTAAGCTTGATCTCAACTTAACATATA
>JACFYI010000811.1:218129-239572 GCA_014898755.1 Handroanthus guayacan
TTGATTTGGTTGGGTTGAAGTTTGAGTTTAATTGGGCTAAGTTTGGGCCTAAATCGGCTCATTTTGGATCCAAATGGAGCATAAATGAAGCCTCGATTGTAAGAAAAATTTTTCGAATGAAAATAAATTATTTTGACAATAAAATAATTTTCGTGATAGCAAAGACGATTTATCATTTGAAAACAAAGAGTAAAAATCTTGATTAAGGAATTTTTGAGATATAAAGGAAAAAATCGTTCAGATGGGAGAAATCATTTGATTAAGATTTCATGATTGTGAAAATCATTTATCATTAGATTAAATCAAAAGTTTCAAAATTCGATTAGGGGAATTTTCGGGGTGTTACAATGTATTTATTTAAATCTATTACTTTTATTTTCTTCTGAAATATTCCAAACTAAAATTTCATTTCTTAAATGAGATTTTTCTTCAAATTAGCATTTCAGTTAAAATTATTATGATGCATAACTGATATTTCAACAACTATATATTTTCATGGATACTAATATATAAGTATACAACACTTACAATTCTTTTAGCTCTTGTTTAGATCAAATTATTCTCATAAGTTGAGACAGTCGAGCAATACCTACGACAAAATATTTGAATAGATACTGGGAAAAATTGCATTTCTCATCTTATAAATATGGGTTAGTCCAGAGTCCCACTCTTTACAGGCTTTTGCAATATAAGCAACAATAGAGAAAATCAAATTTGAAAAAAAAAAAAAATATCCCCCATCAGTGAATCTACTTCCCCCCATCCCGTCAGATAATTAATAGCCAAATGCACGTATAAGTCTTGTATCTGTTAAAGGTATATGTGTTTTGCTCATAGTCCCCAAGTATTGTGGGAAAATTGTATTTTAATCCCATAACTTTGAACTAGTTCATTTTTTGGTCCATTCTTAATAGGCCTGTCAAGTCGTATATTCGGATGCAGATATTCGGATTTGAATTTTATCCGATACTAAAAATGAATATTCACATCCGCATCCATCAGATATCGGTCGGATATTCGAATATCCAATATCCACTTTAACAGTTAGGATACAAATATAATATTGAGATATTCTTATATTCATTACCGCAATTTTCATCCGAAATTCAACTTTGTTACTTCATATATCTGAATTTGTTATATTAATGTCCAAAAATTAAAATATAAAAGTAAAATCACTTCAAAAGTTCCAGCTAGCCAAAAGTTTTAATATCCAAATGCGGATAATTTTTGGATGTGGATACTACTATATCCATATCCAAAATTTTAGGCAACGGACACGGATTCAAATCCATCCGAATATTTTTGGATACAGATAATATCCGACAATTTTGAATACGAATGCGGACTTACGGACAGATATTTGGATATTTTTTACAAGCCTAATTCTTAGACCACATGAGTTTAATCGTTTTTATACTTTAACGACTATGTGACATACACATACATGCGGTCGTTAATTATTTAATGATAGAGAAAAAAATGAGATTCCATTTAAATTATAAGATGCAGCACTAGAAACCATAATGATTAGAATCAAAATTAAATTAGATCAAACTTATTGAAAGGAACCCCAGATACATACTGAAGACATATTGATGCCGACAAACGGAAGAGGCGCCCAATATAGTATAGGTGATTTTTCGGATTCTTATTGGATTATTGAAATTAAGTGTTCAGACAATTTGACTCTACCACACGATGAAAGGAAGCCACATGAGGTCTGCAATTGCTCTTTGTTTTACCTGCACATAGTATCTCGTGACTTAGCAACTTTTCAAGTTTCTGTGGTTCTTTTTGGAGCCAACATGTTGTGCAAATATGTGGACAAATGATGTTGTGTATTGCTTTCTATTTAATAAAATTGTTAAATTGGAAGAAAAGAACTAAAACAATGCCAAGACTATTTATTATGTCTATTTGATGATGTTCGAAATTATCGCAATATCGAAGTCTTATTCGACCAACACTCACGATGGAGGTTTTAAATTTAATAATAGTCTCGAGACCCTTAACTTTGACGTCTCAAGAAAAGAGAACTAGCCAATGACTATTGCTCCCACATATTGCATCATGTGATAATATCTAAATTCTTCATCAAATATGAAAAATTTAACTGCATCGAAATATTGTTCCACTGACATAGGACGTCACAAAAAAAAAAAAAAAAGATCAGAAAAAGGTAACAATTTACGTATACTGTCTCATTTTTCTCACAGTCTATTCATCTAATTGCAATCCTTTCAAATATGATCCAACAAATTGTGGCTAACATTATCATATGACACTTGATATCAAAATTCAAGTAAAATTTTAATGAATGATTGGACAGGTGGGCATATGAGGTTCATGTATTTAGGTGGTGCATTGAAGTAGATCATCTCATGTATTTTCAAAATTGCGGTCAAAATCCAAAAATATTAGTAAGAAAAAGTATTGAAGTAGATCATCTCATCCACAAGCAATTTGAAAAGATTTAAACCAGACGAACGTAGCAGCCATTGTGAACCACAAGTCTTTCCTAAAGAAATTGTTGTTGACTTGTGTCAATAATTTAAAAGAAAAATAATATAGATCTAGAATAGCATTATTAAGGATAATTACCCCAACACTCCTAAAATTTAATCTAATTACCAAAAAACTCCCTATGTTTGAGAAATTCTGCTATTTGATTAATGCGCGATCTTTTATATAATTTTTTCAATCAATTTATTATACTTTCAATGATCTATTTATTATGTACAGAGGTGTTATTATAAATTTTCAAACTATATGGATCATTACAAAATATTTGAGCAATTATTACCACAACTAAAAACAGATTTTGATAAGAAAAAATGGTAGCGGAAAGTCATTTGCTACGACTTCACCATGGCAATGATCCATGGTTTCTGTGAGGATAACGGAAAATCTACCGCGACATATAATCGTAATGGATATTTTTCATCTCAATGCAACCGCAACAAGTTATGTTTCTATCACGATTTTTTGTACTATTGGCAATCACATCCACCGCCGCTATTAATTTTGGATTATGGACTACCGCTTCTATCATGGTTATTAATCTTTTGGTTGCAAAAAGTTAATAATTTTGTAGTAGATGTTTCTGTATTTTGGCTAACCTTGGGGTATTGAGGTAATTATCCCTTGTCAAAAAGTGATATATGAATTCTAATTGTGGCTTTATTATTTTCTATTGGTTGGTCACAATAGGGACCCATAATTCCAAATCATCCAGCTATTCGACTGCTAATATGCCAATTCTTATTTTCTTTTGTGAAATAATTATCAATAATTAAGCAATTTTATTCATGTAATGATACTGATGTAATAATTAAATATAATCATTTCTCTTTAAAATAAATAAATAAATAAATAAAATTAAGCAATTTTATCTCATGCACAAGCAATTAAACGTATTCTTCTTCTATATAAGTTCAAGTCTTCCTTACGTGTCTTACCAAAAAAAAAAGTCTTCCTTACGTGGTAATTCTTCATTTGTCCTGGAAAGTAGTTGAGAACTGATAGACCATCTTATTCAAGAATTATAATAATTAAAAAATTAATTATAGAGAGCTTTTACAATTATTAATTATTATTTAAAACACACAATTTCAAAACATGTGGTATAGAGTTGGTATATCCCTTAACTTCACGTAATAATGTTATGGGTTTGAACAGGCTTGAGATAGTTGTTCGTAATATCAACATTTTTTATTGTTTATATATTTCAATTTAATTGATATTTTGATGGAATCGTGATATATAATGAATAATTTTTTAAATGATAATTATAGCTTATATCAAATATTTGATGTTGGTGAGAAAATGCTATTGTCACATTCAAAATAATTGTTTTATTGGTGGCTCTTCATCTATTTTTACTTTAGGTGGAAAAATAATATTATATACCTACTAATTTAAAATTTTAATCCGTTAAGGAAGGGGAGATACGTAATAATTACTATTTATAGCACAATCTTTAACAATCCTTTATTTTGAAGCTAAAAGTAAGGTTGTTTTAATTTGTATATACGTGTATCTACGTACAATTACATCAACCAGTGCTGATAAGGATTTTTTTTTTTAATTTAATTCTTTTTTCTCTGGTAGTAATATATTAAATTATAAACAAACAGGAAAACTTAAACTGTGAGAAAAGGATACATTTAAAATAAGAAAGATTCTATTTGGTGCTTATAATTGATATAAGGGATAATAGCTAATACATCAATACCTTTTCGGATTTGACCTAATTGTAGAATTTTTTAATTGAGAAATTTTAGTGACACTCTCCGTTACTAATTAGTTCAGCTAATGAAAAAATTTAACAAAAATTACAAAACATTACAATTAGACCTGTAAAAACTTAATTAATCATATTGAATCAATAAGGGTTCACTTATAATGTTTTTAAAATTTCAGGGTGGCTTAAATTATAGTACACATGCCTCGTTAAGTTTTCCATACTAAGGTGAGGGGGTGTTATCATAATTTTCCATAACAAGAGAGGGGGTATTATTATAAATTTTCGTATTATGAGGTTTTTTCATAATTAGGTCAAATATAAAGATTTGTTAAAATAATTATCCCATAATATAATACCAAAACATATAATATTAATATCAACAAGTTGTATACTTATCTTGTAATAAAAAATAAGAAAGGGGTATCCATATTGTGTGAAAAAGGAGAGAGTATCCCGTGAATATTCATGCAAAAACGACTGGCCCCAGCTGTATTCCAAAGCCAACGCTAAAATCCACACATTTAATTAATTAATTGAAACCTTTTATATTAATTTAATTAACAATAATTGATAGAATCTCACGTACTTAAAATAAAAAAACACTAAACAATTATTTCTGGGTATTTCTTGAGAATGTCCAAGACGAAAGGGCCAATCTTTTTCTTTTTTTGTCAAAAAAAAAGACGCAAGGGCCAATCTGTGGGCACGATGTGACAAATGGACAATGCGTACAAGTTTATTTAAAACAATAATAATTAATATTTAACCTCCCCTTAATTTGGTTTGGAGCACAGCTTGCAAATAATAATTTGGCCTTTGATTATTTTCTTAATTTAGAAGTTTTGCGAACAACATGGTTTTTGATTGGCGAGGTATTGTGCAACTTATCCATGTTTAGGAATATTTTGTTGTCTTGATAGGCTACATTTCTATGCAAAAGATTTAAAAATATTAGAAAAAAAAAGTTTTGAGTACTTCGAATAATGGAGGAACCAGTCTTTATCCTCGTTAAAAATAAAAAAGTTCGTGAAAATTTTTTTTTGCATGTTTAGATCTTATCTACTATGACCTAATTAGTAAATTATGGTCGATTTTAATTTTTGCACTGTTTGGACTCTAGACTTCATATTTGTTCATGATCATTAATCTTTAGATTTTGAAAATCTTTTGAAGAAGGAATTATAATTACTTCAATGCTTTGATGTAGCTTAATTATATGAACATTTCATGTTGCTTGTGAATATACTATAACATGTTCTCTATTATTAGTTCAGCGGAATGTGAAATTTGATGAATGTATAATTACAATTATATCTCACAGATTATGCTAGCTGAACACATTACAATTAAACTCTTGAACAAGATCTACTTGCAATATTATATATGGTCCAGTAAATTCTCCGCTAGCTGAATAAAAAATAAAGGAGTTGTTGTTTCTCAAATTTGATGTTGAGATAATTATCCCTTTAAGGCCTTCATATCTCATGCAATGATTTACTTATATTTTATAAATTTGGCCAAATGATTTTCTCATAATACAATCCAACTAAAAATTATCCAAAATAATTTAAATATTTATGTTATATATATATTGTAGATATAAATTTCATAACTTTAAATCTTTAAATATGTACAATCTTATATAAAACAAGAGATGAATACTTGAAAACATTAAAGAAAAAAGAAAAAAAAACTTTAACTCAATTCCAAAATTGAAAAGAGGGAGGAATAAAAATAAAAGAGAGAGAGAGAGAGAGAGATGTTTGGAATTAACCGTGCCAATTAAGGGAGATCTCAGCTGGTGTAGGTCATACATAATTATTGGGCCTCCGTGCGAATCTTGTCCGTTCTGAAGAAAACAGCTTTTACTATCCTTCCGAGGGTGTTGGAATTTGTCGGCCATTATTAATCGATTAATTATATTTTAAAATTGTAAATAATGGCTAATTAAATGTCTTTTTCTTGTTTCCGAGAAGTGATTATCCTTTATCCGAATTTCCTCGTCTCAGATGTCAACTGTATAGTGGGTTTAATTTGCTCATAATTCTATTGATTAAGTACCTCATATTACACACTAGTAACTGGTTTTTAAGCCGTGCTCAGTTTGGGAAATAATTTTTAAATTAAATTTTTTATTTAAATAAATTTCTTAAAAGTAAATATTCAATGTAATGAATTTCTAAGATGAGATTGATGTGGTTCCAAATCCAAAGCAGGGGTTAGATAATAAATCAAAAGAATTTTTGACTTTGAAGGCAGCTTATGGAGATCTCAAATGGATCTTCTTACAAATGCTTAATAATGGATTTAACCTCTTCTCCCTCTTTTTCTTTGTATTTATACTGCCTTTAGGCTAGGGCTTAAGTGCACTAACAAGTTGGGCCCGCTAGTAATTTTCATTAGGCCTTCAAGCATTGATTACTTCTTATGTGAGTTATGATTAACTCTAATTTGTCATATAATCACTAGTATGCCCTAAGGACACAAGGGGTATATCATATAGTCTTCCCTATTCTCGATTTGACTGATATTGTTGAAACAAGAGTAAATGAGATTTTGTGTAGTTTATGTCTCTTTTATGCTTTCTAAACTCATGTTGGCCTTTTTCACTTTACTTTCACTTTTAACCCCTTCTCTCTCTTTTTGCTGTCACATTCTTTCTCTCTCTATATTGTCTTCTCTTGAAAGTAGGTTCTTTTGGTGAGGGATATACAAGTGAGGAATATTAGGGTAAAGAGCTTAAGGTAGGGGAGACTTGGTCTATATTAGCCTCAGAAGTCAAGTCGACCAATGAAGGGTCGGCTTCGAAGGAGGCCAAGTCAATTGGAGTTTAGTTGGCTTTGTAGGTTGGCGGCATCGAGGCAGGTAGGTGTCCATGGTTAGGGACATCTAGGCTGACTTTGGAAGGTAGGTCGGCTGATGGAGGGGAGGCTTGGATTGAGTCGACTCGGCTAAGGGTGACCAATTTAAGGTCGATCGAGGAGGGTGGGCTTCGGCCTTTCATGGCAAATTTTGGGGCAGCTCAGGTCGAGTTGACTCGATTGTGGCGACTGAGTTAAGGTCGATCGGGGGCAGTTCTGGGACAGCTTTCATTGTTGGGTTTGGAAATAAAATTAAAAGAGAGATTGATAAAAACGGAGGCTAATATATATTGAAAATACAATATTACAAAATTATTCCAAAGTTTATGCACTACAACCTTGGAATATCTCTCTTTGTATTCTAAAAAAATGCACTCTCAAAAATATATCTAATTTTTTTTCTCTCTTTTTTTGTCTCTAATTGATTACTATAGCTAGAATACATATTACGTATTTATAAAAATATTGAGGGAGCTTTGGAGGCTTCAAGATTTGAGGGAACTTTCTCCATTTTCTTCTTGGTCAAAAAATGCAACTTGTTCCTTGGTCATAAAAATGCAGCTGCCGCTATTAGGATGTTTCTCCAACTTCTTTGATCTAATCCTTCATTAATTAAGGATTAGTTACTTAATCAAATTAGACACTCAATTTATAGCCTCCTTAATTTGATTGGTTGGTCAAGAAAGGAAGTTGCAACTATGTTTGTAGAGCCGCAAGTTGCATGAATTAATCGAGGACTATCTTGAAATTTCTGGAGTTAAAACTTGCAAAGATTAATCCCCCTTGAATTACAAATTATCATTTTAACACCTCCTCTTAATTTGTAATTCGAACTTCATTTCGGAATTGGTGCAATTTTTCCGAACTGATTGCTTTTGTGAATCTGTCTGCCAATTGATCTTTGGTATTTACGAATTCCAGTTGAATTTCTTGATTACTGACAAAGGTTCTAATAAAGTGATGATGAAGTTCAATGTGTTTCGATCTCGCATGAAAAACTGGATTCTTCGTCATTGCAATTGTTGACATATTATCACAATATATAGTTGTGGGAGTGTATTTGTCTTGTTGAACATCTGCTAAAATTCTTCTTAACCAAATTACTTCACAAGCGGCATCAGTGGTGGTGATATATTCTGCTTCTGCCGATGAAAGTGATATCGTCTTTTCTTTTTTTGGATGCCCAAGAAATAATTTTAGAACCCAAACAGAACACATATCCAGACGTACTTTTTCGATCATCTACTGATCCAGCCCAATCGCTATCTGTGTATCCAACAAGTTTATTTTTTTTCTCCTTGACATATTTGATGCCGAATTTTCTTGTGCCTTGAAGATATCTTAAAATTCTTTTTGCTACTGCATAATGTAGTTTACTTGGCTCATGCATAAATCTTGATATCAAACTAACTGGATAGATGATATCTGGATGTGTATTCGTCAAATAAATCAATGAGCCAACTAAACTTCGACATGTTTTCGCATCAACTTTATCTGCTCTGTCATTTAATTGTAATTTCTCATTTACTACGAGTGGAGTTGAAATTAGTTTGCAATTGCTCATCTGAAATTTTTTCAACAGCTCTTCAAGATATTTCTCCCGAGAAATAAATATTTCTCCTTTGGACTGACGGACTTGAATTCCAAGAAAATATTTCATCAAACCAAGATCTGTCATCTCATATTTCTCCATCATAGCCTGTTTAAATTCTTCCATCATCATTAAATCTGTCCCTGTAAAAATTAGATCATCGACATAAAGGCAGGCTATAAGAAAATTTTGCTCACTTGTTTTCTTCACATATAACGATGGTTCACTTTGGCTCTTTTGAAATCCATTCTTCTGGAAATAGCTATCAATATTGCTATTCCAGGCCCGTGGAGCTTGTTTCAATCCATACAATGCTTTCTTGAGTCAATAAACTTTATTTTCTTGTCCATCTATAATATAGCCTTCTGGTTGTTCGACGTAAACTTCTTCTTCTAATTCTCCATTTAGAAAAGCCGATTTAACATCCAATTGATATACTAGTAGCTCTAATTGTGCTGCTAGAGCTAGGACTATCCTTATCGTCTCCATTCGAGCAACTGGAGCAAATGTTTCATTAAAATCTACTCTTGATTGTTGAGAATATCCTTTTGCTACTAAACGAGCTTTGTGCTTATGAATTGAACCATATTCCTTATATTTGGTCTTGTAGACCCATTTTATCCTGATCATAATTTTTTCTTCGGGAAGATCTACAAGCTCCCACGTCTTATTCTTTTCAATGCTAGCGATTTCTTCATCCATGGCATTTTGCCATACTTCTTCTTTAGCAGCTTCATCAAAAGTTTGCGGCTCACAAGAGAAAAAAGCAACGTCACATGATTCATAGATTTCTCTTAGACTTCGTACCTTTCTTATTGGGCTCTTAGACTCTGAATATGGTCTAGCAGATGAATCTGATGAGCTAGAACTCGGACTAGAGCTTGAGCTGGTGCTTCCACTCATACTTGGTTCATCTTCCTTTCTTGGAGATGTAGAAGTTGGTCCAGGCAAATATACAATCTATGTTTTCATTGTTTCATCTTCTCCCCAATTCCATGATTATTTTTCATCAAAAATAAGAGAGAATTGCGTATTATCCCTTATGTTATTTCAAAATAGCATAAAGACCCCCGTGATATAAAATAACAATTAAACCCTCATGTTTTTTAAAATAATGCGTACGTGCCGCATGCTAATTCAAAGGATAAATGGTTGGTGTGATGCCTAAAAAACCCTTGTATATATGTTTGACCACTCTTGATGTTTTGAGTTTTTCAACTGATTCCAGTCTAGGCGAAATTCATTGAACCCTAAATTCCATGTCTTATGAACTCATAAAATCTCAGTAATTCCATGCCATTTTGTTTTCTCTTGGCCAGTATAGATACACAGATCAATAGATACATAAATATAGAATTTTAGAAAATCATCTCTCACAATATTTATAAATTGATTGAAAATAACAACAGAAAATGGTTTCAAAAACCATATCTCCCAATATCTATAAATTGATTGAACGTAGCAGCAAAGAAAAGGGGGGAAATTTTTGTTGTGCTTGTTGATGGGTTTGTAATTTATTAGAATTTAAAATTTGAAAAGAGGAAAAAATCTTCAAATTTTTGTCTTTTCTTTTGGTTTTCTTACTCTTTTGGGTGCTTAATCCGGTAAATATGGGATCTCAACAACTCATCAGATCAAAGAACAGGATGATGAATCCGAGGAGTGCTTCGTTGAAAAGGGAAAATGGATGCTTGTTGCCGAAGATGGGGGTAGCTCCATCTTGAGGAAGACAGCAGTGAAGGTCGCACAACCTTTTCAGAATAGCCGTTGCGGCCCGAAATTTAGAAGCTTTCTACTCCTAATATTCCGGCATCACTTTCCACCATTAACTTCTTCTTTTTTTTATTAACCAAAATTTGAAGTTTTTTCTTCATGTTGAGGGAGATAGTGAGGAGACGATGAGGAGGTATGAAGAAGAGGGCTTTTCCCTCAAAATAGAAAAAGAAAAGAAAAGAAAAGGAAAAAGAAAAAGAAGGATTCTAATTGTACACATCCAAGGGTATAAAAGTCATTACACAAACATTTTACTAATCCTACTTGAATTATAAGCGAGTTATTCGCACGCACAAATTTTGGCTTCAAATTGCGTCTTTTTAAAAAATACGAGGGTTTAATTGCTATTTTTTATATTACGGGGGTCTTTATGCTATTTTGAAATAACACAAGGGGGTAATATGCAATTCACCCTAAAAAATAACATCTCGAGAAATAATGAGTTTCTTTGTTTTTGGTTCTAGTAAACGATATCCTTTAGATTCGTCACTATAACCAACAAAAATGAGTTTTTCACCTTTATCATCGAATTTTTCTCTTTTCTGGGAACGAACATGTGAATAAGTAGTACAGCCAAAAACTTTGAGATGATTTACCTGAGGTTTTCTTCGATACCATGCTTCATACGGAGTCTTATTTGGAACCGCTTTTGTGGGAGAGCGATTCTAAATATAGACTACTGTATTTACAGCTTTTGCCCAATAACTCTTTGGTAATCCTTTGCCAGCCATCATACTTCGAGCCATTTCAACAATTGTTCGATTTTTTTATTCTGCCACTCCATTTTGTTGTGGAGTGTATTGAACTGTCAGTTGTCGATGAATTCCTTTTTCTTTGCAATAATTTAAGAAGGATTTTTCAATAAATTCGCCTCCTCGATCAGTTCTGAGAGTTTTTATTTTTCTACCATTTTGATTTTTCACACAAGCTTTGAATTCCAAGAATTTTGGAAATGCTTCTGACTTTTGCTTCAAAATATAAACCCACATCATTCTAGTATAATCATCAACAAATAACAGAAAATACCTGTTATCATTTAAAGATGGCGTCTGTGTTGGTCCACAAATATCAGCATGTACTATCTCGAGTGGAGCTTTGGCTCTATATGAAATTTTTGGAAATAGTAGACGATGCATTTTTTCAAAAATACATCCTTCGCATGTTTCACCTCGATCTGGAATATTTGGAAGACCGAATACCATATTTTTCTTTTTCAACAAACTTAATCCTTTATAGCTCAAATGTCCATATCTCAAGTGCCAAAGATTGTAATCTTCATCAGTCGTACTTTGGAGTATTATTTTCTCCGTCAATAGCAAATTAAGAGGAAACACTTTATTTGAACTCATCTTAATTTTTGCCATTGTAATATTCTTTTGCTTGTCAATAATGACACACTGGTAATTATTAAACTCCACTTTATAATCTTTTTCCAGTAACTGACCAACACTTAATAAATTCTGAGTCAAGTCAGGCACATAGAACACATCTTTAATTATACTTGTATTACCTTCTTTAGTTTGCACTGCAACTGCTCCAATTCCGGTAATTTTATGTGTCTTGCCATCTCCAAGTTTCACCTTAGATGAATATGACTCATCTAAATTCACAAATATTTTCTTATTCCCACACATGTGATTACTGCAACCACTACCCACATACCAAATATTCTCAAAATTTTGTTGAGAATTTAAGCATGAATAAAATACCTGATAGGCATCTGTAAAGTTGGCTTTATTTTTATCGCCATCTTTATACCAACAATTTTCTTCAGAATGATTTGCGTTTCTGCATCTTTTACACTTGAATCGGCAATCTTTGGTGTCATGGTTATTTTTTCTGCATATTCAACAATATGAATCCGAATTTTGATTAAAATTTCTTTGCATAAAATTATCTCCTATTCCTCGTCCTCGAGTTTGGGGGTTTTGGTATCTACCATGGCCTCGTCCACGTGCACCTCTTTGGAATTGACTATTTTTTCTTTCACCGTCTTTTTTCTTTTCTTGTCCTGATATGTTGGCTTTTACTTGAAAAGTCTGCTCCAAGCTTTGACTTGAGAATCTGCTCATTCTTTTTTCATGGGCTTCTAATGAACCCATAAGTTCATCCAAAGATAATTTTGATAGATCTTTGGACTCTTCTATTGCGGCAACTATGTACTCGAATTTTGCCGGCAAGTACCATAGGACTTTTTCAACAATTTTTCGATCTTCAACAGTATCACCATATCCTCTGATATGATTGACCACTGTGGAGACTTTAGAAAAAAATTCTTGCACATTTTCTGTATCTTTCATAGCTAGATTATCAAAATCTCGCCATAAATTTTGCAATTTTATAAAGATAACTTTTTCATAGCCTCCAAATTATTTTTTGAGAGTTTCCCATGCATCTTTTGACGTCTCCGCACCTGTAATGCGTGGAAGAATGGATCGACTCATGCCTTGGTGCATAAATGATAAGGCCTTTGCATCTTTGGTCTTATTTTCTTTATGCTCCTATTTCTTCGCTGCAGTAAGGTTGGCTTCTTCTTCTGAAGTATATATTTCATACCCTTCTTTAATGATATCCCAGAGTTCATGGGATACGAATAATGTCTGCATTAGAACACTCCATAATTCATAATCTTGTCCAACAAAAATTGAAACACCTTGTTGGGAATATGTGAATGCAAGTTCACTATTGCTCGTTGAAGCCATTTTTCTTTTCTACGTGAATGGATATCAAACCAAGGTTGGCTTTGATACCAAAAATATGTTGGGTGTGGAAATAAAATTGAAAGAGAGATTGATAAAAACGGAGGCTAATATATATTGAAAATATAATATTACAAAATTATTCCAAAGTTTATACACTACAACCTTGGAATATCTCTCTTTGTATTCTAAAAAAATGCACTCTAAAAAATATATCTAATTTTTTTTCTCTCTTTTTTTCTCTCTAATTGATTACTATAGCTAGAATACATATTACATATTTATAGAAATATTAAGGGAGCTTTGGAGGCTTCAAGATTTGAGAGAACTTTCTCCATTTTCTTCTTGGTCAAAAAATGCAACTTGTTCCTTGGTCATAAAATTGCAGCTGCCGCCATTAGGATGTTTCTCCAACTTCTTTGGTCTAATCCTTCATTAATTAAGGATTAGTTATTTAATCAAATTAAACACTCAATTTATAGCCTCCTTAATTTGATTGGTTGGTCAAGAAAGGAAGTTGCAACTATGTTTGTAGAGCCGCAAGTTGCATGAATTAATTGAGGACTATCTTGAAATTTCTGGAGTTAAAACTTGCAAAGATTAATCCCCCTTGAATTACAAATTATCATTTTAACATCCATGGGTTTGATCCTCAAGCTAGCGGATAAGTCAACAGTGTTAGGCAGCGTCGGTTTAGTTTCACGTGGGGTTATTTACAGTTTGCTAGTGATTTAGGGTCATAGTTCCGCAGTGCTACATTATGTTGAGCTGCAGACAGAGCAAATTCGAAAAGAGAAGGCAATGGAACAAAGGCGCAAAGAAAGAGAGATTTTCGTAGATAATTCCAAAGAAATGGACTTCCTCACATAATTCTTCTTTATCAGGGAGTGGAGGGAGCGATGTTAAGGGAGGATTTGATGATACTATGGGTGCAACGTGGTTGACGTAAGAAGAATTGGTTGTGCTCTTTCAAAGGACCAATTTTACAAGCATGATTTTATGTTGCCTTCACTGCGAGGATGAGCATCCCGAGCCCCTCCTAGTATTTTACTGTCTTCACCTCTTGCTTTAGCAATGGTTGCAACATTTCTGCGGACCCTTTGCTAATTGATGTAGTCCGAAGCTAAGGATTGTCTATTAGTCAACTTACACTAAACTTCTCTATGTGTTTTCTTGGCTTCCCTTATCATTTGATGGAGTTGGGTCTCCCTTTGACCATCGAAGGCTTCCAGTGTCCATTTCTTATAAAAAAAGGTCACGAGGGAACCATTTTTTATTTTTTTCCTAGTCTAAGTTGTAAGTTTCTCGGGGGAACTACATCGTCGAGAGAGGCATGGAAAAAGAGGTTCTTTGACTTTAGGAATAATAGTTGAGATTTTCCTAGCATTTGGAGTAGTTCGGCGAGCTCGTTTCGGCTATGTAAAACTCATCATGACTTACGTGACTTATTCGTGTCATCATGCTTGTTTAAAAATGAATTTGATGTGTCTTTTGTTTTTCCTTGCTAGTATTTGTGAACTTATTTCTCATGGCCTCATCTCTTATAGTTAGTGTATTTTATGATTTTCAGTTCTCTCTTATGGTTCTTTTCATTATTTTGTAGGGAAAAAGGTTGACTTGAGCATGCTACAATCTCGTCATCATCTTAAGGAGGTGGCTTAGAGCGTGTTGAGCGTAGCTGTGGCTTCCACAGTGGCAAAGGCTAGGGCTTTTCCTCTCAGCACCCTATCGATAGTCTGCTTCCCCCCTATGTTTGTCATTTTAAGTCTACCTTAGCCAAATGTGCTCGAGAGAGGTCGTTCGGGACTCTGGTGCACAGAAAGGGAAAGGGCTTGTTTTGTTACAGGGCAAAGAACACTTAGGGTTACGAGTCCTATTGGGACACTTACGATGATTTTTTTCAGTTTCTTAAATTTGTGACCTATATGAAAGGCTCATCTATTTTGAGGTATTGTCCTACTAGCATTATGGTCGGAGGGTTTATCTTAAAAAAGTGTCTTGGAGAAAGAAAAAAGGGGAATAACTTATAAAGTATCTCAAGCCCTTTGGCTCTTTCAACATGATACAAACTTAGTGTCATCATAAATCCCTGATTATGGGAAGACACATAGTCCTCATCATCACATACGGCACTAATATAATGATGCCCAAATTCGTAACTTGCATGGAAGTTTCATTTACTTTGAGGTATTGTCTCGTTGGCACCATGATTGATTTGGGCATAATCATAATAGTTTCTTCAGCAAGAACAAAGGTCATACATCTCTTTCCACGTCCCTCGACCAATGGGCTTGTGATGATTTCAAGTTTGTCTCTTATTGAAAAAGTCAAAGAGTTTGAAATAGTTTAAAAGCTATCTCTCCCCTTCCCCCACCCTTCAAAGCATCTTTCTAGGACGAAACCCTCCATCACTAGTGCCAGCAGAATAATACCTTGAAGGTAATGAGCATTCCATGTCAGTGACAGATTTGGGCATTATTAGTAATTATAAGACAAATTAGAGTTAATCATAACTCACATAAGAAGTAATCAATGCTTAAAAGACTAGTGAAAATTATTAGCGGGCCCATAAGCCTGTTGGCCTACGTAAACCTTAGCCTAAAAGCAATATAATTCTAGAGAAAAAGAGGAAAATGAGGTTAGACACTTATTAACAACAGAAATCCATTATTAAGCATTTGTGAGAAGGTTCATTTGAGATCTCGATTAGCTCCATCCAAGAGTTAAGAATCCTTTTAATTTACTATTTGATCCTTGGTTTGGATTCAGAACCACACCATATTGGTGCTCTCAACAGGAATGAAGGCAATGCGTCTCTTTCCAAGCACCTCGATTGGGGGATTTATGATGATACCAAATTTGTCCCATATCGAAAGACTCGAAGGAATTGAGATAGCTTATAAACTATTCTCCTCCTCTCTTTCATTCTTCGAAGTAGCTTTTTAAGACAAAACCCCTAGCATGAGTGCTGGGAGGACAATACCTCAAAGCTTGTAAGCCTTTCATGTAAGATTACGAATTTGGGCATCATCAGAGATGTTATCAAATATATGAATAGTTTATTTTTACTTTTAATTAAAATTTAAAATTGAATTCCTTTCCTATTTAATTATCATTTATGAGTAGTAATTTTATTTTTAATTTTAAAAAATATATCTTCTTAACTAATATATCTTTAAATCTTTTATTGATTAAATTTCTAAATTTCATAATTATATTAAATCTTTTGATGATATATTAAATACTTGTTCCATTGAATTTTAAGATAAATTAAATTCTTTTAAATCAATCTTTACATAATACTATAGTGATATATTATGAATTTGTTAATTAGAAAATTTAAGTTGTAATATTACAAAATTAATCAATTTAATATACACACATATTGCATATATATACTTACTATGAAGTATAGAATTTAATACTTTCCCTTATATAGTCCATATTCATAATTCAATTGAAATAGTTTTATTTTCTATAAAAGAGTGATAGGCCGATAGCACTCATCCTTAATATTTTATTTAAGGGGAAAAATTATCATTCATGAATCATCCCTTAGGCATGAAAGTTGATGGACTATAGTATCGAAGAAAATGGGGTTGCTAATTAAATGCAGAAGAATTTTTACTATCACAAAGTAGTTGAACATTTATCATACAAACACCCACACCCAAGAACTCACTATTTTCAAAATTTCACCAACTTTTAACCAAACATTTAATTATTCCTAGAAATTTTTGTGAGTTTTAGCATGGATAATGTGCACATATTAGAATTGGAGCAAAATTCTTTCGAAAGTAAGGTAAAAGTTACAATTTGTCAAACAAAAAAAAGAAAATAAATTGTCGAAGCTGTTCCAGGGAACTTGCGTCTAGAAAAGGTGCAAGCCAACATGACTAGTGCCCTCTTTGGGTGCAAATACTCGAGACTTGTGTGTTTGGAAGAGAAATTTTATGCATAATAGCCATTAGGCGCATCCGGGTCCAATAGCCATTGCGGTTGTGCCAACGATAGAAGCCAAAGAGAGTTTATGCATGACATGTGATCGTACTAAATTCCAACCCGGTTGTGCCAAGAGTAGAGCAAAAACAAAATCTCATTGAATTGGGCGCATTGCTATGGTTGTGCTAGGAATAGGGCTAAAGATGTGTTTTTAGGTATATTGGTGCAATTGGGCCCATATTTAATCACGGTCGCGCTACATCGATCAAAGAATTTTATAAGGAATTGGATTCCCTACACTTTTGGACAAATCAAACCAATTGTCTAAGCCGACTCTCGACTCCTAATCCTTTGTGGACTAATTTGCACCAAATTAGAAGATTTTTTGGTAGAATTGAAGATCTAACAGGAGAAGACTTCGGATTTAGATAGGATTCATGTAATACACACACACACACACATATAGGTTAGTTTATCATTTATTTAGATCATCTTGGATCTTCTCAAACTTATTCAAGGAAGCATCTAAGAACATCACTATTTTCAGATTTCAGTAATTTTTCAACTGCTTCTTTTCTTTTCAAGTTTATGTTCGTGCATATGAACATGAAATAATTTCGTTTCTCTAAGATTATGAATGAACCTTTTTGACTGAGTTAATTCCAAATTATTATTTCTTGTTGATTTTATGTTTGTAGAGTAGTTATTTTTTCTATATAGTGCTTGTCTTAACTTAACTGTCTAATCACTCATTTAAGTTAATTATCAAAATTATAGTGAATACTAAAAGAAATAATCAGAATTGGTTGTCGATGGAAGAGCCTAAGATTTATTTGAATGAAATAAATAAATTAATTTGCATGTAAAATAGGAATATACTTGAATGCCTTCGGTAGCCTATTATTAGTTCTTGATTAATTTATGATTAATTTCGATTTATATAGGAATATACTAAATCGATTAACTAGGAGTTTTGACCACAAACAACCTGGAAGGGCCTCATTGTTGCTAAAGTCTTAGAGTTAATAACCAAGTGCATGCATAAATCATCATGCTATTGTTGATCTTTATCTCCATGCTTATTTGTAGATCTCTTTTCTAATTCAAGTTTGTACTGATGGTTGTAGAAGACACTTTATGTCTTTTCTTTTCAAGAGGGTAATTTTTCACCTTTAGCCCTTTTTAGGCCCTTGTTTTCTTGTGAAGACCTTTCTTGTCTTTACTTCTCTCTCAATAGGTCTCTTTTCACCAACCCAAAGATCTCAATACTTTTAGTTCTCTCTCGATAGGTTCTTCTTTTTATGAATCTGAAGATTTCAACACCTTCAAAGATTCACAACCACCTCACTAGTTTTTTGAATGAGTTTGTGAACCTGAAGAAAAAACATGCTATCTTCTACTCTCTTATTTACTTTTCTTGTTACTCTTTTCTTTCTTTCTTTTTTTTTTTCTTTTGCCCCATCATGGCCTCAAGAGCATATGAAACTCGGATACCACTTTGTTGAAAAGAGAATAGAACAGGAAGTTATCTACTATTTAAAGGGCTTTTATTTCAAATGACTTCAAATGATTTAAAAGAGTACATAGGTATTTGTAGGTACTAAAGAGACTTCTAAATTAACCAAACACTACAAGAAAATTTAGTTTTAGCGACCACACTAAATTGGTTGCTATACATCAACATTTAGCAACCAAAAATCAATTCGTTGATAAAGTCGAGTTTTAGATAGTATTCTACAACCAATTTAGAATCGGTGGTTGCAGATGGTGGCTATAGATTTGCTATCAGTAAGTAACCATGTTTAGGGTTTTTAGTGAGAATATTTTGTGGTCGCTGTATATAGATACTAATAGCAACCAGTTTAGCAACAAAAATTTGAATAGTTGCTATAAATATTTTAAGTTGACATCCGAAGCCAATGAATTTGGTTGCTAGGCATACACCTATAGCAACAAGCTTAAATAGTCGCAGAGAATATACTTATGCCATCTAAGCATATACATATAGCAATGAGCTTAAATGGTCACTATGAAAATACTTATAGCAACAAATAATAATAATAATAATAATAATAATAATAATAATAATAATAAAGAGTCAATTCTTGTCCTCTTGTAAACTTTTTCATCATATCAAGCATCGATGAATTCTTGTATATACACTTTGTAATGATTTGTGCTTGTGAAATATATCGACTAATCCAATCTACTTTACAAAACTCTTCGAAGATCCCATTCATGCATTGAGAAGCACAAGGGGTCACAAAAATTGAGTTGTAATCCTCCAGGATATGGTTTGCTAAACCAAGGAAATTCAGAGCATTATCCATAATTACTGCCAGAAACGGAATAATTACCACTAATTGTTATTTCTATGACTAATAGTTTCTCATAGCCTCACTATACATATGAAGGAGATTAAGAAAACTAGACCATATATTCTAAAGCAAATTCATAAAAAAAATTGAAAAGTCTAGGTTTTAAAAAGCCCACTACAAACCAAGAAATGACAAAATAACCATAAATAACTGAGTGTCAAGTGATCACTATTATTGCAAAACTTAACATGCTCTTAATCTTAAAATGCTATTGAGACTTAGAATTTAACTCGGAAAGGTACTAATTTATTACTAATAGTACTAAAAGTCTAACTCAAGAATTTCGAACATGCTTTGCCCTGTAATGTTTTCCATACATTTTACCTTGGTTGACACTGTAACCTGTTGAGCAGCCAACTCAGCTTTTGTACTTGCCAACTCATCTTTGTACTTGCCAACTTAGCTTTTGTAGATGCCAACTCCTTATCCACTTGATGTTGCCTACTGTGTCCTTCCGAACTTGATGCAACATTGCCACGTGATTTTTTTGGTTTCAAACCTTTTGATTTAGCAAATGCAGAATTTTCTCCAAGAACAGCAACACATATTTGTTCTATAGTCATACGAATCACATCATCTGGTAATTTTTGTTGCTCCTTTCTCATTTGTTTCATTCGATTCTATTATAAAGATTACATCAATTTTGTTTAATCAATTTATAGATAAAATGTTAATAGCATTTATCCCATCCATTGAAATTACTTTAAATAAGATAGAATATTCAATTTCACTTATGCTATTAGCTTTGACTTCTCCATTAGCCCATCCATTTTTCGAGTTGTGAAATTCAACCTTATACATATCAATGTCATCAACATTCTGTTTTATAACAATTAAACATTAGAAACATTAATTATTATTAAATATTATCGATTAAAAAAGAAAAAGAAACTAACTTTTTCAAATTGATGCGCAACACGAGATTTAGTCCCCAATTTATGCATATGCTTCAACTTTGCCCTATTTTCTGATTGAGTTTTTGAAATATCCTCCAAATATTATTCAATCACAACAGTAGTAATAATGCATAATTCAAGTATGAAAAAGATACATATATACCCAAATTTAATTCATTTAAAGGATACATATATCTTGAATTTTTCTGTCTCCCAATAATCACATAGCCAACGCCAATTATCAGGACGATTAAGTTTGTCATACACACATTCTCTCGCTAAAGCCACACCTCTTTCAGCTTTCATTTGCTTGTAGTAACTATGAGCTTTCAAGCGAAATGTCGGATATTGTTTTACAAATGACTTCCAAATGCATTCCATGACATGGGGCTTGTCCACTTCATAGTCGACCTTATTCTTTAACATTTAAAAATTTATCATTATTTATTTTTCACAGCATAAAATATTTTAAAGTATCAATATTAAGGGAAAGAAAACTAAATACAACACTTACAATCAACTTTAGGAAGAGATCTTCTTTTTCATCCTTTGAAATCTTTTCCCATCCCTCAACTTGCATTGACGCTTCAAGTTTAATCAAGACTCTAATCATAGAAGGATGTTTCGAACTATGAATTCCTACAGGTCTATTGACCGCAGCTGGAATTATGATTTTTGGTTTCTCTCCAGTAGCCTAAGTATATTTTTGGGTGTTCAACCCTATAGTAAGACCACACCTGTGAGACCCCGAAAATTCGTTTAATTTAATTTTTAAACTCTTGTGTATAATTGTAAAGACCCTACAATTTCCTTAATTCAAATCTTAAAACCCCAATAGTTAACTCGTAAATATTTTAAAACGTTTTGAGAAGAATTTTAATCGGTAATGAATTTTTCGCCGATTTGAGATTTTTCTCGCGAGTAGAAATGCTTTGCTATTTTCAAAATTTTATTTCTAACCAAAGAATTTTTTTTAATTACAATTTTTTTCCCAAAGATGCCCATAACCATATATTTAAACCCATAGTTTTAAAACTTATTCCCTTAAACGGCC
>JACFYI010000811.1:240449-250601 GCA_014898755.1 Handroanthus guayacan
TTGTCTATTTTGGGTACTTGAAATTTTTGAGGGGCTAAAAGTTTTAGTTGTAGGAAAGCCAACTCTCTTTGTTTTATTTGGAGCTAAAAATTTAAAATTTAGCACCAAAGTTTTAGGTTAGTTATTCACAAATTTACAACTATGCAAAATATAAAATAACTAGTACCATTGATTCTTCGAGGTAAAGAATGCTCCGCTGAATCAACAGCCATATTATTTGCTAAATCTAACACACTTGATAACACCTTTTTACGCTTTAAATCAACGGTTTTGTTCGCTGTAGCTAGTGCACTCAACAATTCAGATTTTCGCTTGAGAGATCTATCCATTATCAAACTTTGAATACCTTTCAAATGAATATTCATCATCACTATGAAGTTTATAACTAATTAACCAACAAACTAACAGACATAACAAATTAACAAGGAAATATTTACAATAAAATTAAAAAGAGAATCCGAGAGACATACTTGAGAAATTGAAATAGTTTCGCAGCCAAGAATGAAATTGCTTCAACTAAGTGACCCGCCGCTACTGTTATTGTCAAGAAAATTCCAAATCCCGTTGCCACAATTAATAATCTTATATCCATTGCCCCAATTGCTTCGAAATCCCATTGCCTCAACCACGTTGCCTGTGTGCAGCTGTGATTTTTTCAAAAAATCCACCTCCATAATCTGGCCAGAGGGATTTGTGGTTTTCTCAATCTGCTGTGATTTTTGAATTAATGTTAATCTCCACCAATTTGAGGTTAGAGTTCTATAAAATTGTTGTTTTGCGTGTTCATGATTCGATAATGTTTGGATAAATCTCTTGAGCTTAATAAATTACTTTTGGGAATCTGAATTTGCTAATTATGCTATATTAGATTATATTACATTGTGTTATGATGCTAGTAGTTCTGGCAAATAAATTTATGCATTACAGTAGATTTTCTAAGTGTTGTTTTTTAAATTTTACTTGATGTCTATCTGAGAAGGGGTTAGTGGTTTAGCTATCTTAGAGAACTTTCATTTTAGCAGAAAAAACAGAACAAAGAGAAAAGATAATTGTTATATTGTTGAAGGCATCGTGGTTGAGTTTACTTTCAAGAATTTATAGTGAAGGCATCGTGGATGAGTAATTTCTTCACTAAGTATTCAATTGACTGTAATGAGTCCCTTATTTGAGTGAGCTTGGTGTTAATGGCAAAGGTAGTGGGATATACTTAATTAGTTAATGAAAATTGCCATAATTACTAAACTAAGGGGTAAAATGGACATGTTTTTGAATTATTTTTATATCTTATACCTCTGGTCTTGGTCCATTCTAAAAGAGAGTTGGATCAACATATAAGACTACTAATAGGCTTAATTGACAATAATAGTTTGCTACTCAACACTAAGGCTGCAAGATTATTTAGTTTGCTGCTCAAATTTCTCATATTACATCCCTAATTCGACCACCACCATTGAATTGCTTACAATATGATTAACAAAGTTTCATTTACTTTTTTGTGTATATCCATTTTATTTTTTTTTCATTGCCTAGGAATATAAATGGATAGGAATTGCATCACGCTTGAAGATTATACATCAAAAGATTATGTTGATGGAGTTAGTAGTTTCATGCAATTTGCTTTAGAGAAATTGGAAAAGAGAAATAATATGCCTTGCCCTTGTGGGAAATGCTTGAATCAAAATTTTTATCCACCTTGGTTAGTGAAGTTGCATATGCTCACACCTGGAATGGATGTTAGTTATAAGGAATGGGTATATCATGGTGAGAAAAGAGGTACATATTTTGAAGATGACAATCTTGAGGATTATATAGATGAAAACTTCGAGGAGGAAGAGCTGTTGGAAGATTTGAACTTTGGTACGCATAATTTTACTGCTATTGGATATCCACAATATGATTATGATTCACTTAATGATAATGCACCCGATGTTGAATCGGACGATGAAATGGAAGAATTTTAAAGATTGTTAGAGGATACCCAACGCCAATTATATCCAGGCTACCCTAAATCGTTATTGTCTTTCCTTGTCAAGTTGCTTCACATTAGGTTCTGAATAGAATGACTAATAAATGTTATGACATGATCATTGATTTATTCAAGGAATATTTGCCAGATGGAGATATTATTCCGTCTTCATTTTACGAGGTAAGAAAGGTTTTAAAAGGTATTGATATGGGATATGAGCTTATCCATGCATGTAAGAATGATTGCATTCTTTTCTCTAAGGAATTTGAGAATTTAGATAATTGGCCAGTGTGTAAAGAGTCTAGATAGAAGATAAATGCCGACAAAAGGAAGCAAATTCCACACAAAATTTTACAATACTTTCTACTGAAGCCGAGATTACAAAATTTGTATATCTCAAGAAAAACAGCCTCTGATACGAGGTGGCATAAGGATGGAAAAACTAAGAAAGATGGCATAATGATCCATCCTGCAGATTCTGAAGCTTGGAAAGATCTCGACAAACAGTACCCTTGTTTTAGTCAAGATCCTCGAAACATATGCCTTGGATTTGCTATCGATGGTTTTAATCCTTTTGGTAACATGAGTAACTTTTATAGCATATGGCCTGTGATTTTGATAGTATACAACTTACCTCCTTGGTTATGCATAAAAGAACCTTATTTGATCATGTCGCTATTGATACCTGGTTCTCGATCACCTGGTGAAGATATTGACGTGTTTCTTAGACCTTTAATAGATGAGCTAAAAGAATTATGGGAATTTGGGGTTGTGACTAGAGATGCAAAAACTGGAGAATATTTTCGTCTTTATGCTGTAGTATTGTGGACAATAAATGACCTTCCTACTTACATTGATGTACTAGACATCAAACAAAAGGATATTATACTTGTCCAAGATATAGCATGAATACTCATTCGATTCGATTGAGAAGCAAAATATGTTACATAGGCCATAGAAGATACTTGCCCCGTTATCTTCCTTATCGAAAGAATATTCAATTTAATGGTGAAATTGAAAATCGGTCTAAGTTAGTGAAACTTTCCATTGATGAGGTTTTGGCACAACTAAAAGAAGTAGAAAATGTGAAACTTGGAAAGCATTTTACCAACCAAAAGTGAAAGCTCCCATATCAGAAATCTGGTTGGATGAAAAGGGTATATTCTTTGAGTTACCATATTGGTCGAAGCTTAAATTGAGGCATAATTTTGATGTAATTCACATCGAGAAGAATATTTGTGACAATTTAATTGAAACTATTCTAGACATTGATGGTAAATCAAAGGATACCGAAAAAGCTCGATTGGATTTGAAGGATCCGGGTATAAGGAGTGAGTTACATCTAAAAAGGTTAGAAGGTGCAAAGTCAAATAAAGTTGGAAAAGTTAAGTGTTTGAAACCATGCGCATTATACACTCTCTCCCAAAAAAAAGAAAAGAATTTTGTGAATTCTTGAAATCAGTGAAGTTTCCTGATGGATATGCCAAGAATATCTCTAGATATGTGAACATTAAAGATGGTAGGGTAACAAGTTTGAAGAGTCATGATTGTCATGTTTTATTGCAGTCGTTACTTTCTATAAGATTATGTGGTTACCTACACGAAGATGTTCTTCATGCTATTACCGAGTTGGCAAGTTTCTTCAGACAACTATGTTCAAGAACACTTAAATTGGATGTCCTTGAGGATTTAGATAAAAAGATACTTGTGATATTGTGCAAGTTAGAGATGATATTTCTACCTGCTTTCTTTGATGTTATGATCCATCTTGTCATGCATTTAACGAAAGAAGCCAAGCTTGGTGGACTTGTTCATTACAAATGGATGTATCCTATTGAGAGGTAACAATTTACACATTGTTATTTTATTCCTTTTTTGAATCAGAAGCAAAAATTTTTAAATTTTTTAATATTTTATTTTTCCTTGTATGTTTTATTTTATTGCAAGTCTGGGTACTTTGGTACTCTAAAAGGAATGGTAAGGAACAGAGCTCGTCCCAAAGGCTCATTAGCATAGGCCTTTATTGTGAAGGAGTGTTTGACTTTTTGCTCAATGTATCTTCATTGGATTGAGACTAAATACAATAGAAATCAAAGAAATCACGGTGATGAAGAAAATCAAAATGCATCTCTCTCTGTTTTTAAAAGTAAAATTCGCTAGTTTGGAGAAACGAATTATATTGAGATGCACCAAACCAATACAATACATTACACTGGTTTGTCTTGAATAATTGTGTGGGGATAGAACCATATTTGAGGTTAATAATTCTATTTCTTTCACTTTATAATAGCTAGAGATATTTTTCCTCATTTAACAGTTTATAATTCTACTATTGTATAGAGAGCATGAAGCGATACTCAAGCAGGAAAATCCTAATGGTTGGGAGGCAAGACAAAGAAAAGAAATTGCATTATGGTTTGAAAATCCAGTAAGAATTTAAAATAGCATTAATTTTTCAATTCTAGTTGACTAATCAAATAATTATTTTCTTGTACATACATGCTGACTCATATTATATTTTAGAAAATAGATTAATAAGTTACGACGTATGAATTCCGATAAATTTATTGATGAATTTCTTGCACTTGCTTTGGGTCCTGATCATCATATTAGCAAATGTAATGGGTGCATGGTAGAAAGAGTAAAGTATCTTAATAGAAAAAGAGATAGTCGACGAATAACACAAAATAGTAGAGTGTGTACAAAATTAGAGCAAAAGGGAAAAATAATCAAGTTTTATAGAGTCCTTGAAGATGTAATTGAGTTGAGTTATGTTTATGGCTTTCATTGTGTATTGTTTTGTTGTAAATGGTTTGATCTGGATCGACATAAACCTGTAAAAATAGACAATGATTTTACTAGCATAAATGTAAGCAAAATATGGTACGAAAGTGACCTATATGTGTTAGCAAATCGAGTATAATAGGTTTTCTATGTTAGTGATACAAAACTAAGTAGGAATTGGAAAGTTGTTCAAAGTGCATAGCATTGGCATTTATTTGACCCATTCTTCTTCAATCATCAACTGGAGAGAAACTTGACATGATTGATGCATATCAACAAAAGAATTGTGCTCACATAGAAGTTCAGAATAATGGCAATAAACTGGGCCCAATTGTTCAAAGTGATGAAACTCTAATACTAGTTGAAGTAGCTGAAAAAATATTGCATCGACGTGTCAACGACGAAAAAGAAGCTGAAAAGAATGAGGAGGAGGACGACGAGGAAGATGAGGAGGAGGAAGAGGAGGAGGAGGAGGAGGAAGAAGAAGACAACATCTTAGCTGAATATTGTAGCAGTGATGATGAAATAGTGTCTTGATCATATGTGGATAGTGACTTGGACTAATGTCGAGATATGAATTGAAAGCAAGTAGTGTTATTTTCAATTGTGCTTCCTTAATTATTTTTAAATGACCTTACAATACAAATTTAGACTTATTTGGTCAATCTGCAGCTGCTGAATTTAAAAGGTGAAGATTTCCTTGGCAAAGATAGTTGTAATATATCTGAGGTGAGCTTCACAGATTATTATGGTTTATATCTTGTTTGTTTTATAAATTTTCATATTTGAATAATTTTATGGCATAATTTTGTGTATGTCAACTTCCATTATAAATAGTAACTAGATGAAATTAGAATTTAATCTTGAATCTTCATAACAGGAACGGGGCAGAGAAACGAAGCATGTGGCTAAGCTTGCAGCATTCATTAACTTCATTATCTTTTTCAATCTCCCTTCTCCGCCTTAGGGGATCATAGAGCAATAAGAAGAGCCATTCTGATGTCCATAAGTGAGGAATCTCGAGCTTATTACTATTATTACTGCATTATCTGTGGTTGATAACTCCTTAGCAGGGTTAAATCATGATATTGGTACTCAGAGTCTTTTTCACTTTTGTTAAAAACCTAGTATGAATCATGGGTTTAGAAAAGAGATTGATCATACTAAATTTTTATGGGCTTTAGTTATTTTGAATTGGGTAGAAACAAATTGTGTATTTTTATTTAATATCGTGCATGAATTTGAATTTTTAAATTTATGAGATCCTACAATTTTTTGCATGTGTATTAGATATTTAAATTATTTTGAAATCACTATTTTAGTCACTATTATGTACACTTTAGCAACAGAATTAAATTATTTATGAAAATTTCAATTGTTGCTAACATGTTTGTCTGGGCAACCAATTGAAATGTTTTTTGCAAATATTATTTGGTTTCTAATACATACAAATTAGCAACCAATAGTTATTTTTTTGGTCACTAAATCATAAAAATTGTAGTAGCCACAACGACGATGTAAAAATTTTTGCAACCAATTATTTGGTTGCTAAAATATTAATCTTTAGCAACAATATTTCAGTATTCCAATTTGGTCACTAAAACATATTACATAAAGTAGTTATTGCAACCATGACCTATTGGTACCAATGGCATGGTTGCTAAAGATACACCTTTTACCTACCAAAATGATACGGTTGATATATGTGGAACTGTAGCAACCATGAAAATTTGCATTAGTGAGTAAAAAATTTGTCGCTCATGATTATACTTTTAGAAACTATCATGAAATTGTTGCTAAAAATTCAAGTTTTAGCGTTCAAGTTGGTTACTGGTCGCTGAGTACCTTTAGTAGCGAATCAACAGCAGTGGCTAGCAACCCCCCTTATTTTGGTCGCTATATGTTTTAGTGACCATTATTTCCCTTTTAGAGGCGAGTAGTAATGGTTGTTGAAACTAAATTTTCTTGTAGTGAAACCAAATACCCTATTATTAGAAATAACTCTAGATACATAAACAATCTCTTTAACAACCACAAGACTCATGCACATAGCCACAATTATGCACAGCTTTCTTAAAAATCCAAAAGACTTATGTAGTAGATATTAATATTTCAAATTTTATATTCCAATAGAATAGAGGTAGGGGCAACAGAGGCATTAGCTACCGTAGCACTGGTTGTAGAGACACTGGCGATCATAGTTTGTAGGACTCTGTAGGTTGGTAAAAATTGTTATTGTAGTTTCTTTCATTACAAGTATATTTAGTTAGATCAAACTTCTGATTTTTTTGTTGTTCATTCCAGATACACAGCAGCAGGCTGATGCAGTTGTAGTTGAGAGAGGACCATTAACGTCTTAGCCACTGGAATCTACCCCGCCATGGTAGCAATCTTCCCAGTACATAGCTTAACAGCTTTATTTTTATGGATTTTAGTAGATTTCTATGATCCTGTGTTTTTTCTCTTTTCATTTCTATCAAATATCATTTATTTTGTTTTGATTTCATGCTGTTTAACTATTTTGATGGACTGCAGCATCTGTTGGGCGCTATGCTTGTTGATATTCAACTATGTGTTTCTATTGAATTTGTTATTCACAGTTGGAATTGGAAGTGAGCTATTATATTATTGAATTTTGATGTTGAGTGTCTTAATGCTTTTAATTTTTATATAGAAGTGTGTTTCTATTAAATTTTGATAGCACCCTAAGTCTAATTACAGAGCATTGTAAAGCTCTTTGTGTCAATACATAGGCAAACATGTAGTCACAAATTCTAAAACCACTACCAAAAAACTAGACATCCGTTACAAAAAATTGCTCGGAAATTAATTTTGTAGTTAGGGTTATAGATTAGCTACAAGCTATTCGTAACAAATGTCAATATTGCAATAACACCCCTTAAACATATACATAATTACAGTTAGACTCCGTAGGCGATGCATATTATTATATTGCACTCCTTTATCCAGAGGTGTACTTGCAATGTCTAGAATTTTTAGGAGATTAATTGTGATATTATGCGTTATGTAGGGGGTTTAACCATAATTATACATATATTTAGAGGGTATAATTGTAATTATATATTAGCTGCATTGTACATTAGAGGATGTAATGGCAATTATCCAAATATTAAGGGATATTTTAATAATTATGGTAAACCCAAGGGGGTGTAGAGGTAATTATTCCTTTTGTTTTTTGTTGTTCTTTTGATGTGACTCCTAGAATTTATATCTTTTTTCCTTCTTTTCCTCCCCTCTTAGGGGCTGTTTTAATTTTTGGTCAAGGAAACTTTACCATTAAATTATGCAAGGCCGCCACATGTAGGAATATCTTAGTTAATCGAGTAGAGAACTTGAGCAATCATGTGAAGGGCAAGATAAAGTATAGTGTTGCAATTGAAGTTTTTGTAGAGTTTTTATTGAGATAAAATTGATTGGGAGTGTGTTTATATAACTGTTGTCTATGCGCTTTTCTTATCGGTTTATTTCCTGTTAGATGCTAAAGTATGGTTTGTCAGAACGGTCGTGAAGTCAAAACGGAGACCATGATTCCAATTTCATTGTAATGTTATGGAACAATTGCGAAGCCGAAAAGGAGATCATTATTCCAATTTTATTACAATGTCGCAGAATGGTTTGTCCACATAATTTCTACTTAAGATATTGTGAAGTTTCCAAAAGAATTGTCAAAAATTGCTAGAACATGTAAAAATGTCTATTAGTTCATATATTAGTAATTAATATAATTTTGACTATCATAAATGAACATAAATATTAATAACCTTTGTTACAACATTACTTACTAGTGTTTCATAGATTTTTCATTTGTGACTAGGGAAAAATAATATTTATCTTTTCGGATTAAGTTTTCTATGACATAGCATTAATTTAAGCATGTACACAATTTGAGATATAATGCATGTGATAGTGACAAATAATTATACTTTGAAAATATATAAATAATTTTTTTTTAAAATGGGAGGATTAAAAATATATGAAAAAAAATTTCCATATCAACCACAAGAAAATTTGCTCATTTATTAAACATCATTAATTATTTAAAAAGTACAATTAGATAACGAAAAAGTAGCTCATGTATTAATTTTCCTGACCACTGTTCATCTTTTTCCCAAGTACATTGTACCCTTGTCATCCACGATACCTTCAATTCTAAAGCAAACTGTGTTATTTTTTGTCCATAAATATAATGCACTTCACTGTTAATCATTTTGTCATTTTACCTATGTAATAGTTGAATTTAGGACTTCACTGTTAAAAAAATAGGACTCATGCGCTGTGTCGACCATTTTCTTTACATAATGTGGTGAAAACATGTTTTCACTATTTTACACTGTCTCAATAGAATGGCATCGCCATTCTAGTATTGTTCCGACCATTCGGCCAAGAAAATGGCATTCAAAGCAACCACGTGCTAAAGTCTTTGTGGAATTTTGTTTTTAAACTCCTTCATTGTGTACATTTGTTATTCGAATACATGAATTATGGTGAGCATGCAACATCTTATTTCGAGCATGGAGAAAATTGTTTACTAGTTGCAACATTCTTGTCTACTGTGATCTCTACTGCAATTGGGTAGCAAATCCTAATATACATACTGGAAAATCATATGAAGGTTGATAATTGGTTAAGCATTTAAATTAAGAATGTATGTAAAATATACAACAGTTCTAGATTGGCATTGCATATTTGCAACTGGACAAAGAAACAGTTCTCTAAGAAATGTTGTGTCCAAATGTTTCATCCATGTAGTAAACAATATATCGATTTACTTTACATTTCTATCAACAAACTTTTGAATGAGAAATGAGATAACAAATAATTAGAATTAGCCACCAAGTATAATACTTTCAACCAACAGATATTCTAACACCTTTTCCAAATTTCTCACATTCATAATCTCTACAAGATGTTTTCATATTATGCAATTAAAAAAGGTGTCAAATTAAGATACCATGCCTTACAACATACTATTCTTAACTAAAATTACATGAGGCTATCATTTCTCTTTTAATTTTTATAAAGTATTTTGCTCTAGTGGCAGTTGACACAATAAAACACCACATTGACTGATTTTATCCATTTCCACAATGTAGATTCAAATGAGCCATCGCGTTTACCTATTCAATTGAAGGGGGAGGTTTTGATTGAAAGTCAGGAATGTAAGTTCATTAATTGATTTCTAAAATTGCACATTAATTATTATTTTCTATATTATGTTTTTGACTTGTTACTTTTTCTTGCTGGACAAGATTTAGACATTCCAAAATTACAAGTAAAACACTTATAAATAAAATATTGTTGGATTGTTCATATTGTTCATCCCGACAATAACTTTCAAAGTCATCCTATTACTACCTCAATCATCCCATAATTAAGAAAAA
>JACFYI010000811.1:263905-279329 GCA_014898755.1 Handroanthus guayacan
AAAAAAAAAAAAAAAAAAAACTTGGTCATTTGGCTTTTGTGTGTGACTCTTTAGGTTCATCAATTAATTAGACACAAGCTCACAACTCTTTGTGATTTAATCAATGAATAATATCATATTATTATTCTGATTAATTAAACTCATTTAATTAACCACACGTTCAAGATTAATCTCCATTAATCTTAGAGTACCCGATCTCCATATATACATGTATATATAATTTTGATTGATAAAATAAAATTACCTAACTAAGGTCACTAATATTCTAGCTTCAAACCTATCACGTCTATAACATATCTAATTTATTGTGCGTGTGGATAAAAGCTTGTCAGAGAGTAATTAGTTTTGGTGCAGGCTTACCACTTATGTGTTCATGTGTACATTTATTAGTATTAAACATGAAATAAAGTAGAGTCATTTCATGGGATAGAGCACAATGAGAAATGTATACCACCTTAATAAACATCAAATAAAATATTAGTCATTTATGACTAATCCACCAAACTAAAAGATAAAGGTAATGATCTTAAGACAACAATTACATGAAAGTCCTCTTCCATCTAACTTGAACAATTTCCATCTTTTTACACAAAAGATATTATCTATCACAGCAAACCTCTCACTAAATAGATTAATTTTCAACTAGACAGAGGTCCATCTCATAATAAGCATATCATTGCACTGTAAAAAAGTACCAAAACTAAGTGAAAAGAACAAAATCCTAAACCAATCAACAGAAGTACGTTACCGAAAATGGGGCTGCAGGAATTACTCTAGTAAGGTGTTTCTAATTTCAACTCAACTGTGATCTTCCCAATATTAGTGTACATGGAGATAAGCATCATCAAGTCATCATCTGTATCAATGTCAATTTGCCCATCGCAAAAGAGATCTTGCCTTTCAACTTTGCGTTGCTATCATCGTAATTTCTATATACAAAGGAAAGTGCATCGTCGAGTACTCTGTCCAGAGTTAATCCAAAAATGTCAACCATTTGTCTGTAGTATTGGCAACACTTGTTTGTCATTAGGAAGTTAACCCTATAATATTAAAAATCACTATCAGCCAAATATTGGACTACTTACGTAAATAAACATGTTTACATGCTTCATATATATATATATATATGCAAATATAAGATATTATAGATCTTAGTATTTAATATTTTACTCTCATATATAGTCAATAAATAAAAAAGAGGACATGTTGTCCACGGTTATTGGCTCCATAGATGTGCATTCCCCGCACATGAAAGCAACAAATGAAAATGTCATATTGTATTATAACGAGGACATTATCAAAATATTATCTTGACTATATTAGGAAATTCATATATTTGATAGTATTATTAATATATAAAACAACTCAAAAAAACTTACCGCCATGCTACCTTATTTTGTTTACACCTATATGGCTTAATAGCCACTCTTTTCCATGTCTCCATAGATTGATCCTAATAAAAAGTAGTCAAATTTAAGTTCTTTTAGAATATTGGACTGGATTTGTATAATAAGTTTAGCTTAATTCATGTAATACCTCGAAAATTCCTCTAATAAGATTTTTTTAAACCTTTACTTTTCTAATCATAATTCGATTTCACAATCACAAAAATTCTCCTATAACAAAAATATTTTCTCACACTCGTAAAATTTCTCTTACACCCGAAAATTTTCCATAATAATATTTTCAAAATTTTAATTTTTCGAATCCTAAATCTTTTTGCAATTATAACGATTTTTCTCACGACCTTTCAAAAATTTTCTAAAAACGAAAATAATTTGATTTACCAAACAAAAATTTTATCGCAATTAAACTTGGCCCAAAACATTGATTTAGGCCCAAAAGACATTCTTTTAAGTCC
This sequence comes from Handroanthus guayacan, assembly GCA_014898755.1. NCBI lineage: Eukaryota > Viridiplantae > Streptophyta > Magnoliopsida > Lamiales > Bignoniaceae > Handroanthus > Handroanthus guayacan. The sequence goes on from JACFYI010000811.1 coordinate 265,767, forward strand.
AAAAATTTAATCCAAGGATTTAGGCCCAAATCTCTAATTAAAAAAAAAATGAAAAATCCGAAAACAATTCTGTTGGATTGTAATCCCCTAAAATGAGGAGGGGGAATTTTTTCAATATTTTAATGCAAATAATTTTTGGCCAAGCTTAAATGACATGTGGGTATACATATATATCTATATATATGTCTCAAACTTGCTTCCCACGCCCTTGTAATTTGTTCACAATCAAAATTCAACCCCAATCCTCAATTATAAATAATAAGATTTGTCTCTCATTTCTCCTTCATTCTCTTGATTGGAAGACAAACACTTCTTCTCACTCTTGCCATTTTAGTTCAAGGCCATCCTCTAATTTCTACCCATCCTTTACACATACATATATAAATATATACATCTTTGCTTTATCATATCCTTAAAGAAATTTTCCTAACTATATCTTCAAGATATTAAAGATTTAAAAGGAGAAAAGTAAGGAAGTTACTCTCCAAAAGGTCCTCCTTGGGTAAGCTTGAAAATAAATTCCAAAATGATTATACAATTTTATGATGAAGAAAAAATGCCTAAACAACTCTTTTGTGATAATAGGTGATATAGCTTGAGGAATTAGGAACTTGAAACTTTTAATAGTAAAGAGTTGAATCTTGAATCAAGGTAAGGGTTTTAGCTATAATCTCCTATATTTTATGATGTTGATTTATGCCAATATGAGCTTTTGTGATGAAGACATTGATGACCTTGGACTTGCTATGTGTTTGATAAAAGACCTTGAGTACGGAACCATTGGACCATTGAACATATGATGAAGTGTCTAAATGATCTTTGATAACAAATGGGTGGTTTAACATAAAGATTATATTTGATTGGAAACATATTTTGAGGTTTGAGTTGAGGGTTGAAATCTAAACACACACACATCCAAACCACCTCTTGGGTACCATTGTCCCCTACATATTCTTCGACTTTCAAAACTTAAAAATCCACCTTAATCTTATTAAATTAACCCATATGATATACCATTTGAAACCTTACCGAGTTTAAATAATTTTAAAATCAAGAATCGCTAAAAAATATGGAGAAAAATGTCTGAAAATGGTGATAGAAAATAACATATCAGGGCTGTCGGGAACAGGGGCGATGGCGGGGGGAAGAATTTAAAAGGATATAGACGAAGATCCGACCGTTGGATTGTCGATTTGAAGTCACCATTAAAAAGATTATCGAGTTAAGATAATTATAGAGGAAAAATACACCATTAAACTCATTGGAATATATCCAAAAATATGCTAGAAATTTGACTACCAAAACTGGTTTATAGATTTTACATAATACGAAGATGTAGTCTGGTATTTAAATAATCTTGATGTTAATAAGTGGAATAAACTCATAGGATATGAGATCTCAATATTATCTTGGGACTTAAAGCTTAAGGACAAGGGACAAGGGTTATGACTATGATCATTCTTGATTTCTACCTTGATCCATGTTATGATTTTACCCTCAATGTTGAAATATTGTTGATCTTGTCATTGTTGATCTTGGACATGAGATTTGTTTGATGACTACCTTGATAAATCCATGGAACTATCCTTGAATGATCATGAATGATGGACTATTAGACATAAGGAAATCCAAATGACATCTAAAATCTTTGATTTGAGACTAATATTTTGACAAAAGAGGTCAACGGACAAAATACCATCAAATCTTAATTTTTGGATAAAAGTGAATTTTCATAAATTTATTTTTCTAAATTTTGTAACATATTTCATGCTTAAAATGAAACAAAGTTTCTGCTGGAAAATTTTTGTGGAAAAAAAAAATCTAGATGGGCACGATCGCGCCCAAATACTAGCACGGAGGCGCCTGCGGCAGTAACCTTGGGTCACTCTTCCACGTCCGCGCGCAAATTTGCACACGGATGTGCCCAATCAAGTAGCCATTTTTCACTGTTCACACCCCATTTTCACTATTTTTATTCCTTATTTCAATCCTTTTAAATGTTTTGATATTCAAAATGGTTTTCTTATGTCCGATGGTTCGACCTTAATGTTATATCCAATGTTCAAAGTATCTGTTTGTTGATCCAATGAGAATTTCATTAATATATCCAATGTTCAACATATAGTTTGTTGGTCTAATGAGAATTTCATTGATATATTCAATGTTCAAAGTATCCATTTATTTGATCCAATGAAAATTTCATTGTCATGTCCGAATTTTTAAAACCTAATGCATGAATATTGGGCAACTTCAAGGGAAAAAATTGAAAGATAACAATTGTCGATCTCAACCTTAGGGCTTCTCTAATGTTGGGTAATTTCAAGAAAGTTTGAAAGTAGGTTTTCGAGAAAGTACTCTAAGGCTCGTGGCCGACCATGCTGCAGCAACTGTGCCTAATGAGATCTTTTTGAGTAACTACTCAAGGATGACTAATGATGAATAAGGAAAAAAGTTGATTTTGAAGATATAAAAGTGACAGACCTACCAAAAACTAATACAACCATATTTATTTCGATATTCATATTTACTGTTGAAATTTGAGCTCATGAATTGTTTCATGTTATTGGTCGTATTATTATGAATATCGAATTGTTATTATTGAGCCTTTGGACTAAATGATTATTTATGAAATCACGATATCAATCATTCTTGAGATTTGTTTACTCATATTGATATCTTGAGCCCCTTGAACATAATTGATTGAGCTACCCCTTTTCATGGTTCTGGTTATAATTCTTTTTAAGTTAGTGAACTCACCTCTTAAATTTTGTTATTGTAGGGAATGGATTTTTGAAATTTCGCGGCTAGTGTGAGATTTGGAAGCTTAAGCAGTATTCGAACTTGTGGTATTTGTAATGATGCTATGTATAGTTGAGACTTGACAATGTAATTTGTTCAAGATGCTAATGTAATGGATATTGCTGTTTGATTAATGTATTATTGAAGTTTTTAGTTTGGTAACCCTACCCATGGGTAACATTTTCGATCTAGGAGCGGATGCTCTAGGTTTCAGGGCGTTACAATTCATATAGAGATAAAGTAATGATAACTTCATTAGTGTTGCTCAACATCCATGAGGATGCAAAAAAAAAGACATATATGCAACCCACAATCGTAACTGTCACAAATTATGGATAATATAATTACAAAAGCTTATATACACATCATTGTATTAATGTGTATGTATGGATATCACCTGTTATTTTGTTGTGGCACCCACTGATACTATTCAATTTCGAAAGAGGTAGCCCAACTCCTGCACTCGAATGATCCATCATCCCAGCTATTTGCAACTTCTTCCAGCTTTTTTACCTACCTATTTATCATTTCTCTAGGAAATTACAATTAAGTATATCATATACATATTTTATATGAACAACCATAGAATATTATCATCTTTATTACCAGAACTTCTCTATGTTTGTCCATGTTTTCCCATCAAAGTGTATCCGCAATATAAACTTTTTCCATTTCTATGTTTATTGTGCACAGAGACCAGTGTCCACAACTATCATCGATTAGGATGGTTATTGTTTTGCAGTGGACTACATTACCTCTGAAATTCTTTTGGGGCCCAAAAATAATTTTATTTATCTTTTCAACTGAGTAAGTGTCGTCCATTGCGAGACTCTACAAAAGCACACATCCATACGTTAAGGAAGTATTTGTGTGAGTCACATCTATGCATTTGAATATTTGATTTCATATATAAAAAGCATACCAAGAATATTGTTGGAAAATACCAATGTGGTGTGAATTTAGAAGATTCTCGTACTTCATGTGTGTGCATATATGCAACATAATCTATTACCTACATAGAATGACAAGTTAACATCCTGTGCATTGTAAGTCTATGACCTACATAAAATGACAAGTTAACATCTTGTGCATTGTAACAAATAGTAATTTTATATTCATGAGGATATATCATTTTGTTATATTATCATTTACATTGTAAACATAAACATACTATTAATTAATACGTAAGTAAATTATGATAAAAAATTAGGGCATGAAATGGCACTTGTAGAGCCACTTATCAGTCTTTCATTTCCTAGGATTGCCAATTGTCCACGACAAAGCATCCAATTATCACAGTCAACTAGTAGTGCCCTTATATATGCAAATTCATAAAATAATATAAACAGAACTGAACATGATGAATTATACAAAGTTTGTTTTGGGAGATCATATATTACTTACAATTCATCTTCTTTTTTGTTGAACAAAAAATTGACCACCTCTTGAATATTGGCCAATAGGTGGCATGCAACAATACTCTTATCTTTATTTTTCTTATCATCACTTGCAATGTCTTGGATGTGCACCATATTTATACTATCTTCTGAACAATTATTTCCAAAGTTTAGGGCACGTGGTTCAAGGTTATTCTAAAATTTACTATGTGCATTTAGCTTAGGACTTCGGTTTTATTCATGTTTGAGTTGTAGGTGATTGGCAACATGTGTCTGCAGGCCCTCCTTGCTTAGAAGATGTTGTCAAATTATGTTTTGCATGAACACCTGTTGCTATTTCTATCACTGTTGACGTCATCAAACTTGACATATTTACCACAGATCTTTTAAATTCTTCAACCATTTCACTTAACTCAAGAACTGTTATAATATTTCTAGCATCACCATCTTGGACAGTACGATATACAAAACTCATTAAATGACCTATTTTATTTTTAACTATAGATATTCTCTTGTTTAACATTCCAACTTGGTCCAGTGGGAAAAAATTTACTCAATTTATCGTGTTATTTATTATCGCATCATGAATGGCAAATTCATTGCATCTCGGTGCACCTCATTGGTCATCATGAGTATACGTGTGCTCTAATTTGATATATCAAAAGGCCCATTCATTTTTATTTTTTTTTTGATAAATTAGGATGATTATATTAACATGAGAAATGAGGTACAAAACAAGTGAGGGGATAACCCTGTCACAAAATACAGTAGTGGGAATACAATCAAGACTAATAAAACCAATATAGTTATAAGTTTCAGCCCAAGAAGCCAAATTGTAGGCAGCCCTATTTGAGTTTCTAAATCTAAACCTAAATTTCTATTTGGGCCGATAAGCCCAAAATCTCTTGATTTTTTTCACAAGAGGTTCAGTTGCCCAATCCAAAATGCAATTCTTGGAGATGATCATAGATACAACGTTGAAGCAATCACTTTAAAAAATAACAAACTTTTCTTTCAGTTGATTCATCCATTATGTTGCCAAGAAAAGAGTATGCGTTTATGTGGCAGTGACGCTGTGGTAGAAGGAATTGCAAGTTTTTGCACCAATAACAATGCCATTAGCATCTTGAATTAAAATCATGCCATATGAGATACCATTGTTGTAGGTCGAATCAACATTGATTTTAATCCATCTAATTTTTGGTTTAGTCCATTTTGATCCCATGTTACCTCCAATGGCCACAATCTTCGGGTTCGTTTGGGCTTGAATGTGTTCCGAAGCCAATTTTTCCACTGAGTGGATAAGGATAATTGGGTTAGGAACACAATAGTCATGGATAAGTCGATTTCTTGCTCTCCAAATTATTTCAAAAGCAATTGAATAATAAATCAGGAATTTTTTCCTCAGCTCTTCAGATGGCATGAAATTTGTCCTGTAATTGAGTGAAAGAGATAACCAATCAATAAAGTTTCAATATCTAAAAGATTCAATATGAAAATTCCATTTAGAACAAAACAAAAAACAAATAGATACGGGGCAACAAAATAGCAAGTGTTCAATGGTCTCGGGTCCTTGGTAGCATCAAGGACACTAATCATCATTGAGCTTTGAGGATGGGTTTCAATTTAGCTCTAGTAGACAGTGCACTATTTGCAATTTTTCATAGAAGATTTTTGTGCCTGTTATGAATATCCGATCCCCATAGATTTTTTCAAAAGATCAAGTGTCTTTATGGGATGTGGTTTAGCCTGTGCATAATGATTGACCGGTAGGCATCTTTTGTGGAAAGATTCTCTGAGTAACCCAAGTGAGCCGCTTTGATGGATTGGAGAAAATTGGAATTTTTCGATAGCAATGATCATATCCTCATCAACCAAAAAAAAAAAAAAAAGAGAAAGCATGGTAGAGTCCCATGCCAATCTACTACGATCAAGAAGGCTCGTCACCAAAGAGAAATTGATGATATCATACACATAATTGGGCTTAGGAATAGTGATAAAATTCTGCAAAGATGGAATCCATGGATCACCAGGTAGAGATTTGCATTCCTGATGAACGGTGAAGCAGGCCCCTATTCTCAAAACATCACAGCATTTGGACAAATCCTTCCAAATCTATGATGCATTTTGATGTTGTGTCGAAGACATAAGGAACTATCCGTTTTTGCAATATTTCCCATGGAGCACTTGGACCTAAAGTTTTTTATCATAGTTAAGGAATTGCCATGCAACTTGGAAAACAAAGGCTTTATTGATAGCATCCATTCTTCAAAAACCCAATCCACCAACGAACTGAGGAAGACAGATCTCATCCCAGTATTTGATCCTTCAATATCTACAATACGTTTAAACCTTAATATATGAATGCTTTTTAAAGTATGATAAGGATATATAAAAATGAATTTATAGACCTTACTTTTGAATTCCAATTCTCGCAAAATCGTTTAAGACATTGTTGGACTTGTTGATCGCTCTATTGCTCTATAAGTACTGCTTGTGGCTTCCTATTCCATCCAAGTACATGCTTACATTCATCAAGTAGTGAAAGGAACAATACCTACAGTGATAATTTTAGATATCTAAATTAACACAACAACTTATTTTGATAGGGAAAAAGTCATTTATAAATTAACTAACACATTGTTATCTCCAATAAAAATACACATCCAATGACATAGGTTTGACCATCATTTTTCCACTTGGAAATCCCACTAGAAAGTTTGTCCAGTACTTCCCCACCCCATTTAATGTATTGGACTTGTTGCAAATCTATCAACATGTCCAGGTATTGTAAGTTAACTCCAGTTGTAGAACCTGGAAAGAGAATGCTTGCAAATGATAATGTCACGTACATGATCTTAAACTTTGTCCCACAAGTCGTACAATGCTTAAGCTTCTCACATAATTTAGATAAATCCATCGAAACCGCATTTTTGTCAACCACTCCTGCATATAAACAAAGACTTGTATTTAGTGCTCTAGGTGGTTATTGTGTTTCATTTGATGGGATCTCAAATGTTTTATGAACTACCCAAGGAGTTATAGTGATTTTGGTGTCATGTATCTGCAAATTCATACTTTTTATATCGAAATGAACAAGTAACCACAATATTGTAACCCTATCAATACTTTTTATCTTGAGTCTTGTCATTGCTCCAAATCTCATATTCTCAATTGCGTTAATTTGTTCAATAGTTAGCCCACTATTTGCATCCACAATATTGGAAAGTGATGTTCTGTGATTGAACTTCTTTTCCTGCCACGGTCAAGTATATTAAGACTTAGAAATTTATTAGCATAAATTATTGTATAACATAATTGCAAAACATAATAACATAAAATTATCAAGATTTAAATGAGCAATAAGTCTTTAAAATAAACAACATGAAACAAAGATAATATTTGGCAGTTTCCATTAAAATAGAAAGTGTGATTAAGCTTATTAGTTTGGAGCATTCACTTACATTATTATTTAATACTAAACATGTGTTACCCTATCTAACAATATCACTGCTTTAGCTGTCCCTCAAAACGAAATTGTTTATGATCCACTCTCTTAAACATTGATGCAGAAGTTGTAGGAGAATTTATGCTTAGTATAGTTTCCTTTAGGCATGGCGATGATAGGACAGGGGCAAACATTTTTCACCTAATTTGAAACAATCAACTGTTTCCTCTTTCTTTTTTTCATCTAGTGGAATCTTTCATTTACTACCTCGATCATCTGCCATGCTATGAACAAAAAGGTTTAAGCATTAGTATCACATATAGCATAATCATCCATCTCTTCATGTAGCCTTGAGTTTAGCAGCAAAATTATTAAATCTCACTATCAAGTTTAATGCTTCAGTATATCTCAATAAAAAAGTTTAATATTGTAGTAATATTCCATCCATTAATACGAGGGATAACTTCCAACTCCACATTTCGTGCCACATTATACCAAAACGTGTTGATTTAAATAGACATGCACATGCAATAACACGTTTGTCTTCCTCACAAGTGAAGGTTTCTGGTTTATCATGATTCGTACTTTTAATTTGACAAATATCATTAGGAAAGGCAACTTAGAAAGTAATGTCATTACATTTGCAATTTAAATTTCTCCACTCAAGCTTGAATGAATATGCTAGCTTTCGGAGCTCCAAACTACAGTTTTTACCAATATTCAATAATTAAGAAATGTTTTTTATTATTAAAACTAAATAAGTATTTTTTTAATTTTTAAACCAAAAAAATTAGTTACACGTATAAAGGCTGCCACAATTGCTAGTTTTTATGAAGAAACCTCCTTTCAAACAATACCATAAAAATCTCAAAATATATGTCCAATTGAATTCAACCATTAAAAAACATGACAATATACCACCTAAACCACATTACAATCCAAATGAAAACTCAGCCACCTTTTCTAAAACATCATATGTTAACTACAACCCACTTACATTTTATAAACCACCACTTTCTCCATTAATGACTAATGCCTGATTATTAGTATGTCAATTAGCCAAAGCTCATTATTTCAATAGCCATCAACCACTACTCAAGCCTTCATGGCTACCAGAAATGTTCTGTGTTTCAATTATATTTGTTTCTTTCTTCAAAAATTTTCTAATGGAGGTCTGAAATTATACTTAGCTCTCTCCCTCTCTCTTAATTTGGTATATTCAAAATTATTTTATATTTTGCAGAAAAATTACAAAATAAATCTCATTTTGCAATACTAGCAAAATATCTTATGGATGGACACTTAATAAAGCTGTGCATGGTGGATCACATCCTTGGTGAAAATATGCATAAACCAAATTTGTTCACTAAGGGTTAGCTAATTGGGTATCAAGAAAATTGATATGAACGTAAAACGAAACAAGATATCCAACATTATAATCAAGGATTGCGACCATCACAAGGACCCCTAAAAGTATATTAATTCTAAGAATAGAACTCCATTGATCAATTCCACAAATGCCAAATATACACGATAAATTTGTCGAGCCAGGATATTGATTAATAACCAAGTGTATAAAGAGATGGAAGATTTGAGACGACGATAACTGATCTTTTATGAACTCTAAACGAAGCAATTAAGTTGCTGATGACTTGTTTGGTGTTGCAAAACAATAAGGTTTCACAATCACTACTAAAAAATTCAAGTTCTCATGAACAAAAATGACAGTATTATCATTCAAAAGAATAATCTTAATTATAACTTGTAATCACCATAAAAAATTTGACTCCAAAAATATGCTCTTGATTATCAAGAAGTTCGAATCTCTTTGTATTGGTTGTGGTTGGAAGTCCCGTTTTAAGGTTAACCCCTCTTCACACCCCCGATCTTGAGATCCACTCAACCTTGCATCGCTAATGAAGAAGTGTAGCGATTTTAAAGCTCTGAAACTGTAAGTGTAGTGATATGCAGTGAATCAATAATACAAGCTAATCTAACAACCATTATTAGAGATTGGGCTGAAATGGACTTCATGGGGTGAGAGTCCAATCAGTGCAGCTAACTCATTTAATAGGAAGGACCGGTAATTCTGGGATTTTTATAATTTAATTAAACATGAAAAAGAAAAATAATGCATCATTTATTTAATGATATACTTATATGTGTGCACAATATGATATTACATAATATAGTACATTACATTACATTATATAATTATTATATTGTATTTTTAAATAAAAGTAATTAAGTTATATAAAATAAGTTATTAAATTCAAATATTTAACCCTCACTTCAAGCTCGAACTCGTACTATTATTTGAAATTTCGAGCAGAATCAATTCGAGTTGAGCCGAGCTCGAGTCTAATATTTATGTATTGAACTCGAGCTCGAGCTCAAAAATTTCACCTAAACTCATCTCGATTGCACCCCTACCATAACTTATTCAAACTATGAAAATATCTTCAAAACACCCCCATTCCAGGAGCATTTCGCTCCGAGATCCAAAGTGCTACTTGTGGACAGATAAACGATTACAGGCATCTTTAGACATTCCGTCATTCAATCCATGGCCTGCAAACCTACATAATTGTTATGAAATCATGAGTCCACTGACCCAGTAAAACTTATGACAGAAAATTAGAAATGGAAGAGTTCCAAGGATAGGCATATCGATATCAAAACGAGAATATGATTCAATAAACGATTCAGAAACAATTCAGAACAGTCGAAACAAACGGATAACATTAAACATTTATCACATTCAAGTCATAAGGCAAAAATAAGTAGTTTGGTGGGTCTGTTACCCTTATAACTCCAACACATATTAAATAAAATCCTTATCTCTTCAACTGTCGAAGGAGCATCATATAAACAGTAAAACACAGCCGACGTATGTGCTTTAGAATAGCCCTTTAAAACCTTACCTCCAGGGTCATTCGAACTACCCCACATGTAGGGATTCCCAAGAGCTCAAGTCGTCAACTCGATGTTGCCCAACCGGATACTCCTGAAAATCCCCAGGGCCCAACTTGCTTTCATTCATAAGGCTAGAAATAGACAGGATATTCGAACATATCATATAACATGAAATCATTTGGCACATATTTGATTGGCCAATAACATTTAAATAAACAATTCGAAAATTCGGCCAATCATATCAATCAAACAAATTAGAATTGGACTATGGACTAGAGAATTTTTCATTTTGAAATCTTCATCTTGTTAAAAGAGGTAAAATACGAAAGAAATCATTTGGTAACAAATGTAAATATCGAAATTCGTTTAATTTGACTTTGGATATAAGACCCCATTTAGATTATCAAAATGTTTTAGTTAAAAGATATGGAGTTTGAATTTAAATATATTACATTTAAAGAAAAATATCAAATTAGCTCAAAATCTACATCTTTCTAGCAACAGTCCAATTTTTAGTTACTTTAAAAATTCATCTCAATGAGTTAAAATCTGTATTTTAGCTCCATAAATAACTAGACTCGATACGCTTTCTAATAGTATATTTTTTGAATTAATTTGATAAGAGAAAGTTCGATTTTTAAAATTTGGAAAGTGGAAGTTGTGGCAGAGCTCACCTCTGTTTCTCGAAAATCTGATAGGTCGGGTTCTAAGAATGTTTATGGCCATATGTTTCATGGTTTTGAGTGAATCTAAATTCTAATGTTATCTACACTTAAAGAGGTTTCCAACGATATATTATATGAGCAATTTGGACAAGAGAAAGTTAAGCTTTCGAGGTCGAGAAATTGAAGATAAGACAGAAATGTTTCCAGTTTCGGCAGAAGTGGCAACCTACTTTTCAAGGGTGTTTTCATTCATTTTTTTCTTATTTTTTCATAATATTTTATTCTAAAGGTATCTACACTCAAAAAGGTTTCCAACGGTATATCATATGGGCTATTTGGACGAGTGGAAGTTGAGTTTTCATGGTTAAAAAGTGAAGGGTTGTGCTGGGCGGAGCTACCTGAGAAGCTGTCCATTGTCTTAGGTTTTTAAATGTTCAAGTCTTTTATTAAATCCATATCTCCCATCTCCTTTCGTTTTCAGTCTCAAAATCTCATACATGGTCCATAGATAGTCAAGTCATGATTTCATAAAAATAATCATCATATCAACAAATATCAAGTAGGAATGAGCTAATAAAAATAAGAAAATAAATGTGATTAACAAGCATATATGCTCACTCAAGAACATGTAACAACAACAATATGATAATAAGCATATATCATACTTAGGAGCAAGAAGAGAAGAGCCATAAGTCTTACTTGTTGAAGCCTAATTTGTCAAAATACCAAATGATCCCAAACTTTGAGTTAATCACCTAAATAACAACCAATCATGTGTTAAACTCCGACATTACTATATCATAATCATTTAACCACCATTCTAATACTTAAACTTACCAATGGTTGGAGAGACATCACCTAGATTTTCATTTTGATCTCTCTTTTAGCGCTCAAGAAAATTGTTAAGTGTGTGTGTTTGTATGAATCTACCGGATGGAGGGAGGAATAAGAAAGGAAGAAAGCCAAAATTTCAGCAAAAGTTTTGAAGAAATACATGTATTGAAGATTGCTTTATCCATCATATATATAGTTGAACCCATAGCAACCTCTTGGTCAAAAAACTTTCAGCTTAAAATCTTCAAAACCAATCCCATGATTTCTGAAAAAAAAAATTAGCTGCCTTCAAATCTGGCTGGATTTTCTATTTTTTATTTTATTTTTATTATTATTATTTTTTGAAATATTTGTTCAATGGATCAATTTTGTGGGCTAAAATGGGGTTATGTTTTGGGCCATTCCTTGGCTTAAAAGGAGTCTATTAGACCGAAATATTATAAGAAATCAAAACTTAAACGAGAGAAAATATTTTCGGTTGTGTGAAACTTATTTTGGGATTACAACATTTTCTGTTTTATCGAAATCGGATTATTTTTTCAAAAATCAGTGAATTCAAATTTTTAATTAGGAAAATTTCGGGATTCATTTAGATCAAAACGGGGCACAAAATGAAACTTAAATGTACGAAAATTTTTTGAATACACAAAACTTATTTTGACATCAAAACGATGTTTGTGATTTTGAAAATAAATTATTATTCAAAAAATCGATGAATTAATATTTTATTTTTAAGAAAATTTTTGGGGTGTCACAATCATCTTCTAATAAAATCCCCATTTTATATTATTAAGCACAAAATTTTATTCTTAAAATATATGAAAAAAATATTATTTATTTTTTATATCAGGTGAGGTTAAATAAATATCATAATAAAATAGAATATATTTATTAATTTATTTTTTGGTACATTACTCCTAGCACATACTAATATACAGGTAACACCTAACTTTTTCATTTTTTTCTCCATTTAAAAGCATTTTCTCGCATATATTCTAAAAAATATCATATTAAATAATAAAATAGTTAAGATATAAAAAAGAAGGGAGAACAAATTTTGTAAATTATAATAACAAAATCAAAATAAGATATATAAGACACCTTTGAAAAGTTAAAACTATTGGAATAATATCTTTGAACTTGATCTATGCCTATTCAAGTAAAACAATATTAAAATTTGAAGGGTTTGGAATACGCATGTCTCTTCAAATAAGAAAAGCTGAATAAGTAGAAGGTCATTGGTAATATGAAAAAGGAAAAATTAAATTCTAACAAAAATAAGCATAAAAATACAAAACAAACAATAAATAGATTAAACTACCATACTCATGTGCATCTATGAATTAGAATATAATTACGTATGAACATATACATAATTTAATATAAAAAAATAAATAGTGGGTTTTGACTTTTTATTAGGTGATGGATAGCAATTCATATGAGTTAATATTACGGAAAATTGGCCAAAAATCCCCAAACTAACTTTAAATTTAGTGTTCAGTCC
>JACFYI010000811.1:279429-290011 GCA_014898755.1 Handroanthus guayacan
ATACTTGAAAAGACAACACTACTAAGTGACTGTATAGATAAAAGGTGTAATTTTTAATATGGTTTGTTTAGTCAATACATTAAAGAAAATACAACAGCCAGCTTTACACTTTGTATGTGAAGTAGAATATTAATATATGGGTGTTGATTCCAACACTTTATTCTTTACATCTTCTACTTCATATATCCACATTCTTTAATCGTGAAAGGGAGGTGCTATTTCCAGTACCCCATTATCTAAATCCAGTATACTTAGACATTTTTGTCCTTTCATTTTCACCACTCTCTTTACAAATTTTCTCTCTCTACCAAAAAATCCTCTATATTATCTTTCACCTAAAACATATAATTTCACTAAAATCTAAATGCATAATCAGATTTTAAGATGAGTCAATCGGATTATGAAATCAAAAACGATTTCGATAATGAAGAGAATTAGGTACGTTGAGATTATGAAAAAGTCTATTCTTTTTTTCTTCGTCAAATTTTTTATCACAGTCGTTCGCGGCCGAGCTTAAATATTTTTTTTTTTTGTGGAGCTCAACTGCAACCGCCAAGCTCACCATATGCACCTCGGCCCGCGCCGCCGAGGTGCTTTATCTAAGCTTGGCAATTCGGCCGAGCTATAAAATTTTTTTTTCTTTAAGCTCAGCCGTGGCCGCCAATGGCGCCGGTTGAGCATAATGAAGGGACCTCAGCCACCATGGTCGAGGTCCACACAATTGGCTCAGTAGCCTTTGTCGAGCCTCAATTTTTTTTTTTTTGGTTTTTTGTTTTTTGTTCTTTTTACGTTAATTGTAATGAAATGATTGCAAATCTTACTAAAAGTCACGTGAAGCCTAAAGAGATTCTTGAATACCCAAGGCGCCAACAACCTGATATCACTACTAACCTTAAACACATATACAATGCTCAGCATAAGATAAAAATTGAACAAATGTGTGGTAGGACTGTAGTGCAGCAGCTGATACACAACATCTCTTAGCATGGATACCTTCAATGGCATCGTGGTAATTCTGACACCAAGACATTGACTGATGTGATGTTTGCCCACCCACATCTGTCTAGTTGCTAACGTTATTTTCGTACGTCTTGCTAATGGATTCCACATACAAGACCAACATGTATATAATGTTTATATTAAATATTAATTTATGGAACGATTCAATTATACATTTTAATTTTTGTTTCTATTTCTATTTAGATATAATATGCCAGTACTTAAAATAATTGGAATAACACTTATGGGTAAAAATTTTAATGTGGCTTATGCTTTTATGAGGAATAAGGAGGTGGAGAGATGTAGATGGGCTCTCCAGAACTTAAGGGATCTGTTTGTTAATAACTTAAGACCCAACGCTATAGTGACAGACAGGGAATTGGGATTAATAAAAGCATTGGAGGATATTTTTCCCGAGTCTGCCCATCTCTTATGTTCATTTCACATAAACAGAAATGTTGAGCAGAAGGCCACAAAAGTGTTCGGCATAAAGGCAATGGGGTTAAAATTCTCACATGGTTTGTGGAAGCGGTTGGTGGAATCTCGTGATCAGGTTGAGTATGAAAAATAATGGAATCAGTTTTTGTTCACTCATTCGAAGAGGCCAGAACTAATCAGCTACATTTCTGAAACTTGGTTGGTATATAAAGAGAGATTTGTTCATCCTTGGACGAATAATATTCTTCATTTTGACAATAGGACGATGAATAGGCATACTGTTGTTTTTTAACTTTTTTGTTTTTGTTTGTTTGGTGTTCAGGGTTGAGAGTGCTCATTCAACGTTGAAAGAATAGTTGGGGTCATCTATAAGTGGGTTTGATACTGTTTGGACTAAAATACACTCTACATTAGAAGGGCAGTTTTAGGATCCCATGGCTGAATTTGAGTCTTCCCGTATTAGACGTCTGTACATGACTGCTCATCATTGTTTTGTAATATTGCACTCGAAAGTCTCTCACTTAGCCTTAAAGAAGATAAATGATGAGATTGATAGAAATGATCTTTGCAGAACAGATCCCCAGCTTTGTTGCTATTATTTGAGAAAGACACACAGATTATCTTGTGCCCACGAGATTACTGTAAAGATTAAAGAAGACGAAATTTTTTATCTTAATGATGTCTATCCTTTTTGGAGGACTCTTTCAATGGAGCAGACTACACCGACTAACAAAGATAATGATCATGAGAGGGAAGAAAATGAGATATTAAGTGCACAGTTTCAACAGATTTGGTCACTGCTATGTCTTGAGAGGCATGCCTATCACGGAGTATAGCTTATAAGCTAAATCCATCACAAACTGATCTTCAAAAACTAGAGGTGAAGCAAACAAAAGGTTGTCCAAAGAAACTTTCCACTATACGGAACCCATCAGCTTGGGAGTACACAATATCCAAATACTCAAGGCCATCTCTTGGTGCTCAGTCCTCTTCGGGTTCAGTTAGCAGGGAATCATGAAGTTCAGGTAGAGATCGGGGCTCATTAGGTAGAGGTTGTGGCTCATTAGAAAGGAGTAAGGGTTCTTCAACTGGTGCGTCTAGATCTTCGGCCTTTATTCCCTCAAAATACAGCACCGATTATTTTCTTTTCTTCAAGGCGTATCTTCCGATATGCATTATACCATTTATTCAATCGTGGCTAGATGTTGATGGCGATGGGAATTGTGGGTTTTGAGTTGTTGCCGATGTTGTATACGGAGATCAAAATAAATGGTATAACGTAAGACATGATCTGTTTCGGGAATTATTTGCAAATGGTCCTCAGTATCAAAAACATTTTGGAGATATGACAAGGAGAGTCATGAATTCTTTGTTAGGTGGCAGTAGTAAAGCCAAGTCTAACAGTAATGCACCAGCTGACGAGAAGATCAAACCTAACGGTGTGGCACCGCATGACACGTGGATGGCCATCTATGTACGATATGGGTTTCGTCATTGCCACCAGGTACAATGCGTTATTTATTTTTTCTAATATGTTAATTATTGAATAATCTTAGTTGCTAAGTTTAATATATCAAGTATAATGTTGTGGTGTTAGAGCTGTCCACGAAGCAAAATCTTACCTATCTCCTTATAAGAGATGACAAAAGGTCAGGAAGAATAAACTTTATCATTGCATTTGGATTTTTACGTAGCTTGAGATACTAGATTTTGTTGAATCTGGCTGATGATTGTCCTCTCCCTGCTATCCATCAAACTTGGTATAGTATATGCCAAGATAATGTATTGTATTTGGAGGATATGTTAGCTCCACATCTTGCATCTACGATTGAGTGGTATCCATGCCACTAATGTATTTACCAAATGAATTATGTAATATTTTGTTTCATTATGAATTTTGTGCACCTGACTCTTGTTGAGCAAACCTAAAAAAAAAAATGATAACCCATACATAAAAACATAAGATTACTTTAGTAATTTAGTGCAAATGACAAAGAAATAAAAAGCAAATGTCATGCATAAAATCCAATTTCGTCAATGAAAAGGATGAAGCCTTTTACCCCTCTCCCCCCGTCCCAATATGCCTAGGACCTCTACTACCCGTACGCTCTCTATTCTCTCTAACACTAGGTGAGCGTGTGAACAACTGAACAAAACCTTCGCAATCATCTATAATTGTCCACATTTGTTTTTGATCAACAATTTGGTCTCGATTTTCTCGAAGCAGTGGTTCTATCATGTATGCAGCATTAGTTGCGACCTACATAAAAACATATGTTATTTCAAACCATGCTACTATATGTAATTAAACAGTTTAACTATCGATGCAGTTACTGCAATAGGGTTCGGGGTTGTCTCTTCATCGGGGGCATATCACAAACATGTGTCGGATTCTAGATACGGGGATGAGAAATCCTTAAGACCATCGAATATAATAATCGTAAGCCTTATAAGATGGCATGGCACGTGTTCCATAATGATGCAACTGTAGCTCGTGTGCAGCTTGCATGCTCCACTGCGACTGTATAGCAGGGTACTCAACTTTGTAACGGACCGCAAGTACTGGTCTCTTTGCTTTGATAGGCTGCAGCGGAGATGTCGGTATTCTCTGTATAAAGCCAAACTATCGCAGGATACAGTCTGGCATATACGGCTCAACAATGGTCATGTAATGGATGCAATCATGATATAATGTTTTCGGGACACGCTGGACTACGTCAGGTCCATAAGGCATCCATGCAACCTGATACACACAATAACATTAGCACATAAATATATACAATACTTTAAAGAATAAATATAATGTAATATGTTGCTTACGTCATGCATCATTAGCTCATCTAACACCATACGATACTATCCCAGTCATTTTTGGGTTCTGGGTGCCTGTTGATTTGTATATTTCCATTTCGTGATCTGTGGTTGTCTAGCTTTCCATCCACCATTACAATTAGCTAGTCGAAATATAGGAAAATGCTCGTAAATTCAGGCCTATACTAGAATACAATTAAATTAGGAAAATAATATAGTTAAGTATTTGAATTAATACTTGTCCAAAAAAAAAAAAAAAAAAAAAAAAAAAAAAAAAAAAAAAAAAAAAAAAAACTTACCTTAAGTAAGGTTAAGCAACCACCTAATTGTGCACACTTCGCACGGGATGCTATTAGCTGCCAAAACAAATATGCGAGAGCTGCTGAACCCCAGGAATACTGTGATAAATTCTCAAAATCCTGAAAGCACTTAATAAACAGTGGCTTTACGTTAGTTCCTGCTTTGTCAATGAACAATGTCGACCTTAGCAGATACGTAATATAACCTCCAGCTTGCATCTCTATCAGAGCGGCCTCATTTGAGCAACATAATCTAATCATATCCAACTTGGGACTACCATTAGGCCATGAGGCAAGCAAGTCGTCAACATCGATCCCAAGTAGCTCCAATGTAGTATACACCAAGTCTTCTTTCTCGCTAGTAGTATTCACAAACGTCCCATCAATCCGTAGTCCAACAATGAAATGCACGTCGTGGAGAGTGATCGTTTTCTCTCCAAATGGCATACGAAACATATTTGTATCAGGTTGCCATCTATCAACAAAAGTGGATATTAAAGTGTTATTCAACTGACTGAACATACATTCTCTCAGATGTCCAAGACCACTGACATTCATTAATTGAGATGCCTCTTCATTTGTAGGACCACTCGATGCAGTGAGAGCGCCATTCCGATGATGGCACTTCAAGACCTGTCGTTTCTGTTTAAAATTCCAATCGATATATAAAATTTAATGAACTAAATAATAATGTTATTAAAAAATAATACAACCTAATAAATATGCAATTTTACCACTCCATTCCATATGTCGAGTGCAACGTGCCCCCTAAAACTTGGAATAACATTAATCTCTGAAGGGCCCCCGGGCGCTGGTTCCTTAAGTATCCAGCTTTCGTTTCTAGATCTAGACCGAGTTGCCGGCTAAAGGACCTCATCAATGCACTCATCCTCATTCTCAGCCTCATCGTCTACTTGATAGTCGTAATCACGATCATCCAATTCCCTTACTGATGGAAGTCAAGAGCTAGAAACAACTCTATGGCCATTAGGATCGCTGGAACCAGCAAACTGTCCAATAGCATATGGAGGGGTATAGAATGCTCTGTCAGTGATATTATCATCAATTCTATCGTATTGCACTGATTGTTGCCGCCGATTCCTCGCTAATGCTGTGAGAGGACCCCTATTCTATAGTCTTCCTGGATAATCACTTGTGTCGACAGGTGGCCTACTGTAACATCCCCCAAAATCCCGATAGCATTCCGTCCCGAGATCCGGAGTGCACTACTCGCGATCGGATACATTCTAAAACTAATTCAGAAATTAACACTTAACGATTCAAAACTAAATTCCCCAATAGGATAATATCATTACATGCCCAACTGTTCCAAATACATAAAGCATCTAACTTAATATTTACAAGCCATCCGTCTATACATTTCATAAGTCCAGAAGCGATTGATCGATCCCGAAATACATAAATGAATACAATTCCAAAATGAGCAGTAACATGCTTAATCAGGGAGCTTTAATCAATCATACTTCAATACTCACGGACCTACATGATGATATAAAGTCATGAGTCCACTGTCCCAGTAAAACTTATAGCAGGAAATGGAAATATAGAATTCGAATAAATGAGCATATCAATAATAAGACAAGAATGTGATTCAATAAGCATTTCAGAAGTAATCAGAACATTCAAAATCAGACGAATATCAGAATCATTTATCACATTCAAGTCAATAGGCTGAATCAAACAATTTGGTAGGTCTATCACCCTTATAACTTCAACATATACATTTCATCTTTATCCCTCTAACTCCCAAAGGAGCATCATTCATTCAGAGAGTACAGTCGATCTATGTGCTCAGAATAGTTCTTCAGAACTCTACTTCCAGAATCCATCCAAACTATCCAACATTCGGGAATTTTCAAAAGTTTTAGTCGACAATCCAATATTGCCCAAGTTCTATCCCTAAGAAAACCCCGAGGCCCAATATTCGTTCATTTATTCAGGCTTGAAACAAAGGGGACATTCGATCATTTTGTAAGGCCATTACGGCACAACGTTAATTGGCCTTCAATTTCTAATAATATTTCAAATAGGCCAAACATATCAATCGATCATTTCAGAATTTCGACTATGGACTAGAGGGTTTTCGTTCCACAACTCAAATCACATTAGAAAGATCAGATATGGACTTGATATGTCATGAAATAAAGATTAAAAATCAAATTTGGATACGAGAATGGGCGCTTGGGAGCTCAAACGAACGCTTGAGCACCTAAATAAAATTTTTTGCGCAGAAGCTGGGCGCCGGGCGCTTAAGCGCCCAAGCTTCTGAAAATGTGGTCATTTTAGCCGAGAGTGGGCGCTTGGGCACCCAACTCTGCACGCTTAAGCGCCTGCTCTCAAGTGAAATTTCAATTTTTCGTCTTTTGATTTTTTTCAAATTTTTTATCCAAAACTATTTTTTTGGGATTCTCTTATATGTAAAAATATTTGTAAATTGTCGTTTTAAAATTTAGTTTAAGATTTCTCGAAAGATTGTTTTTAAGTCGAATAATACGATTTTAGTCCATATTTTTCATTTTTCATTCAATATTTAGTTCGTTTCTCCTCCTAGGCCATGGTCTATTGTTCAAAACTCAATCCAAAGCATTGGTATAGAAGTCAAGAGGATTCATTAAACTTTGGATTTACATATTCAAGAATTAGAGCTTATAATAGCAAGAACAACGAAGGCAATCAATATAAGCTTATGACAACCGTATTTCAATAGAGCAAGATAATCAACAACTCAATATCATAATCATCCATTCAAGGAAAGAACTATGAACATATGCTCATAAGAAGTTGAGGGAAGCCATAAGTCTTGCCTCTTGAAACTAGAACTTGAAAATGCAAGTGATCCAAGCTTAGTTTCCAACACCTATATTCACATTCATACTTATGTCAAGCTTTATATAGTCATACCATTAACCGTTCTTAAATCACCAATCTTAAGCTACTTACCAATGTTGGGAATGAGAGTTCATCACCTTCAATAGCCCTTTTATGCAAACCGGTTTTGGAGAGAGAGAAAATGCAAATGTATGCTCTTTGAATGAAGGATATTTTAGAAGCTAAGAGTTTGCAGAAATGTGTGATTCATTCTATTTATAGAGGAAAAGTGGGATGATAAAGCAAGAATCATTTAGTTTAGGTTCTTCAAAATAAATATCTACTTTGTGAAAGATTTGAGGACAACTTTTTTATGGATGGATGGAATAAACCCCATCCATTTGATGGGTTAGGGCTGCCACAGCTATTGCTACATTTTCCTGCCTTTTTCTCTATTTTTTTTATTCAAAATGCTTCTTTGGTCAACAATAATGATTAGGGTTTTGGGCCAAGAATTGGGCTTGTTTATTAGGTATTCGGGGCTCATTTGGGTCGAAATGTGACGAGAAAATGAAACTTGATTACTCGAAAATTTTTCAAATGCACGAAACGTATTTTGATTTTAAAACGATGCTTGCGATTTTGAAATCAAATAAATTTTCAAAAAATCGACAACTCAAAATTTTATTTAAGGGAATTCTCAAGGTGTTACGCCTACCATATAAATTCTTCCCTTTGGTTGAATTCCTTTCGTTAGCCATCTGTAAAACGATGGAAAAATACTATTAAATACTTGTATAATATAATATGCATGATAACTAATAGTATACTATAATATAATATATTAAAGTACTATTACATTAAGAATATTATAATTTAAAAAATAAAAAATAACAAAATAAAATAGAAAAAAAGGGCTTGGTGGCCACTGTCGAGCCCTACTGCAGAACCTCGGCGACCACCGCTGAGGTGAACATCTATGATGGCCGAGCACTAAAAAAACAAAAAATAAAAAAGTAAAAATAGTCGAGCCGTACAATGTACCTCAATGGCAGTCGCCGAGGTTAAGGGTCATGCTTGGCCAACGCGGCCGATCATGAGAAGCAGATACACAAAATGAAAAAAAAAATTAAAAAAGGCTGTCCTCAGCCGCCATGGCTGAGGATGAAACTGCTTCATGCTTCTCGACCAGCAGCACCGAGCCGCTGGTTCCATATATATATATATATATATTTTCATTCATTTCAAACTGCTAAACCTAAAACGCAAGATCTAAACATGGAATCATAAACCTATAAACACAAAATCGTAAAGATTATAGGTAGGTTTTAGGATACTGACCTTTAAATTTGAAGAATGTTGGATGAGTAGAAGTTGAATAATGTTTTGAGAAGGGAGAGGAAGAGTTTTTGGGAGAGAGAATTTTTGTGTAATGAGAGAAAATTTGTGGAGAGAGTGGTGAAAATGAAAAGGGCAAAAATGTCCAAGTGTACTGGACTTAGAGTATTGGGTATTGGAAATAGCGTTTCAGATCGTGGAATGACTAAATTGCTCAATTTATTTTAGCTATAACTAGCAACTAATGCACATTCAATGTGTGTGCATTAAATAATTTTTATTTTAAACTAAAATTATATATACATATATATATTTATATTATTATGCAAATTGTGGATATTTTGGACTATTTGTTTAATTGTAACCATCTTTTAAAGTTTTTAAGTTTAAAATAATTCATTATTCACTTATTTATTAAATTATTAAAAATATGCCTATTAATGAAATTATTTAAATTTTATATTAAAATTTTAGAGGGTAAAATCCATTATAATTCCTAGGTTTTACCTGGAATTTCAAATCAGTCCTTGTGTTTTTAATTATCTTCAATGTCATCCATCTAGATAAATACCAATGGCATTTTTTTTTCTCCCAAAAAATGGAAAAAAATGGCAAAAATGTCTTCGACCTCCAATTTACTTTCTCATTTTAAACTCAAATTAGTCCCTAAGTTTTATTGCAAATGTTAATTTAATCCCTCTTTACAAAATTTATGATGAAAGTTTGCTTTCCCACTCTAAATAAAAATGATCAATGTGCTTGTGTTTTAGGAATCTGTACGTAATGTTTTAGACTTCAATTCATTTATAAAAACAATGAAGAAAAATATTATTAATAATTTATTCATTAAAATCTGGGTAATCAACTGAACTAAGAAGTATTCACTTAACATAGGGTTGTAAATGGGCCGGATCTGGATTAAAGTCTGTAAATAATTTGGATTTGGATCAAAGCATCCAACAAATGACTGTAAACAGTTCGGATATGTATCAAACCAAGATAATCCAAATCCAAACCTAATTACCGATTTCTGTAGCGCCCCAGTGTAGCACCCCAGGATCCCTGACCTTCCGTCCCGAGATCAACAACGCCACCTGTGGGTGGGCGAATGTAAAGGATATATAAAGTAAATATAACTAGACAAATACGGCAAAATAGTCTTATACATAGCTTTAGTTTTTATTTACATAACACAAGCTACACTATTACAACTTCTCAAACTAGACAAACTATTTTACATAAACTCTATACATACACGATTCTAGTGATTACAACAACCTACTAGGATTTTTAATTTACAACCATCAAAATTTTCACAACTAAGGCGTACATCACCATTGTTTACTCCAAATGAAGCATGAAACGTAAACGTTTATTTATGTGCTAACATCCCCCAACTCATTCAACTACACAGGATAAGATAATTAAATAAGTCCACTGACTTAGTAAGAATCACAGCCACGAAACGGTAAGGAACTAGGAAAATCAACAAATGGTAATAGAGGCAAGAAACTCAATAAAATGAAACGTGCTAAGCGATTGTGATCATTTTATAACAAGTATAAACGAGTAGCTCAATAAGAGCATTAGCTAGTGAAAATTCAATGGCAAATCACATAATCGTATAGCAAAAGGGCAGAACTAGTATTTGGTGGATCTGTCACCCTTATAACTCCAAATAAATATCAGCCTTATCCCTCCACAGGTCCCACACTTGGGTCACCACTCATTACAACGGTAATAACAATTATCCGAGTGAATATTCGAATATTTGCCGAAATGGCCAGAAATCTTATATTCCAAGATATTCATGGGTTATAATGAGTGAAATTCTTGAACTAGAACCTAGGACATAAGATTTTAATTTG
>JACFYI010000811.1:294999-307708 GCA_014898755.1 Handroanthus guayacan
AAAAAAATCGATGATTCAAAATTTTATTTTAGAGGAATTCTTGGGGTGTCACAGAAGATAGAGGGCATTTTTGTCTTTTTATTCATTTTGAGCAAAAACATGCATCCATAAATTCATAATATTATCATTTACAATTTTATTACTACTAATGATAAATTAATCAACATAAAAATAATATTATTGGTTTATTAATATATGTAAATTAAGATGATATTTAACTATATCTATAGGTGAGTTGTACGAGGCTATGTTATAGGCATGTAGTGATAGTTATACTACTATTAAAATATATAAAAATAAAAAGGAGCGTATTTTAGGAAAAACACGCGAGATCATACCAAATAGGGCCTCACTCCCTATTAAAATGTATGGATTAAGAGAAAATTAGATTGTTAATGATTATTAGAGCAAATTACAATTAAGGGTATTTTAGGAAGAATATCTGAAAACATACCATAAAAAATAATCACCTTTGCCTCTTATGCTTTATACATAATTAGCCATTATGACACACTCGATGTTTGTGGTTAATTTTTTATTAAATAAAATTAAAAATTTTTTATTTACATTAAATATTGTCAGTTTTCCTAATATTTGTAAATATTTTTGCTTGAATTTATTAAATAGAATAATACGATTGAAAATTAAACTTGGAGAAATAAAATTGGGAAAAAAAAAGAAAATATAGTTATAAGTTCACCATTTAATTGGTAACTTATTTTCATATTGTTTTGTCGAATGCAATTAAATGAACTATTAAACTAAAAAAAAAAATAATATGTCAGTATAATCCAGTCTAGTAAATTAATTCAATAGGAAAATTTCATATATATGTTATTGATTTATTGAAATTTCAATTTGATTTATTTGAATTTAATACCTTCTTTAGGTGATTTTTATTTTGTTTCTTAGACACCCTAGAAAAATTTTCAAATGTCTTAATTTCATTGCAAAGTATTATAAGCTTAAAAACATTATCAAAATTATTCTCTTAATAGTTAATTATTTAAAATATTAATAATAAATATATAGGGAAAGAAAACATAAAATTTGCTCCTGGGCAAACTTGAAAACTCAAAAGCATGCAAATGTTAAAAAATAAAATAAAATTGTTGAAATGATAAAATTGTCCTTTTGTCCTTGAAATGCGAAAAAGTATAGTCTAAACTAATAAGGGAAAAAATGGTTGGGGTCTCAAGCATCGGAAGTAGAGTATGGATTGCAAAGATCACGACCCTCGTATTAAATGATAAACATTTCAAATAACATTTAATCAATTACAATTTGTCATTTATTTATTTTTCTAAAAATCAATTTATATATACATTAGTTATTTTTTAAACTTTCAAGATTTAGAAAAAGTATAGTGGGGAAAAAATTGTTCGGTTCAATTTACTATATTTTGTGAAGCAAAAAAGATTTACCATGTTATAATAATAAAAAGAATAATTTTAATATTTGTTTTGATATTCCTTTTTTTTTCTTCCATTATAATTTTTCTTTTCCCAAACTTTATTCTCTCCAAATTTATTTTTCAATCATTTTATTCCACGTAATAAATTCAAGTAAAAGTATTTGATGAATAAAAATTATATATCATTATTAATAATAAATATATATTTTTAATTTTATAAAATAAAATTTAAATGCACACATTGAATGTGCTATAATTGCTAGTTTTAAATTAATTTTCAAGATAATACAGTTTTTTTTTTTTTTTTTGAATGAAAAAAAGAAAAAAAAGAAAAGATATTATAGTCTAAATCGCTATAATTTGCAGATTTGGGCTTAAGTAAATTGACGGGCCTTTTTCATTTTCTAAATGGAACAACTGGTTTTGTAAATGGTTCAACTTGTTTTGGGCCTTTTCAAAAAGAATTGAATTCATTTAATTTAAATGGACGACATATACATAATTATTTGTGGGCCGAATTTACATAACTGAAATCCAAGAAAACAAGTCAAATTAATTGAACTCAACTTTGGTTATTGACCTGGTCGTGAGTAAGTGCCTAACATTAGGTAACTTTTAAGCTACCTAATTTTAGAAAAGCCCATAAAAATGGGACGAGATCCCTTATTATAAATAATGTTTCATATTTTATTTTACGCCTTTATATATATATATATATTTTTTTTTTGGAAAGACGTGGCTGAGCCTGGGATTGCCAGTCGGGCGTTACCCACGATGTCTGCGTACTACGGAGAGAAACTATCCCCCGGGATCAAGCCACATGCAGTTCTTGAATTTTATTAATGAGAAATGCGTGAAATTAAACAAGGGGTGCTAACCTCCTATATAACACATGATGCTAATTCGAATGAAACAGGGGAAGACTCTTCCCCATACATGACCAATTTACAATCATCCTATCGTATCAATTCTTCAAAAAAAAAAAAAAAAATACATATTACGTGTACTGCATTTATTATTAAATATTTTTATAAAAAAATATTTAATATACGTAATATGTATTTAAAAGTCCATAGAAGATGAAACACTATTTGAAATAGAGGATCTCATCTCCATAAAAAAAATATATATGTATATATATATATTTTGAGATTATAGTAATGGAAGAGATAAGGGGTATTTCATGTGGGATTCTAACTCAGGTCGTCAACCTGATAAACCACCTCTCTTACCACTTAGGTCGGTGGTTGATTCTCTTATAATAATATTTTAATAATTAAAAAAATTACTATCATTTAAAATAAATGGATATTTTTATAAATATTTTTTTTATTATAATGCAAAAAAATTTAAATACACAGAGAGGATGTCATACTTCTATTAAGGGGTCCTGTTCGAACCCCGCAATTTAATTGGGCCTGAAGTGTAAAGTTTAATATAATTATTTCTTATCAGAGAAAAAAAAAAAATTCTAATTCAGTGTTTCGGATCGAATTCGGATATAAACCGACTTCTCTGGAACATCCCATGATTATTTGGAGTTTCAGGCAAACTAGGATTTGGGCAACCCGCTTTATAAAGTCATCCTCTGCATAAACTTGCGCCTCACACTTTACCGCGACACAATATATTCACTTCTCTCTCGTAAATATTCCCACTCGCACTTTATCGGTTCACCATATCAAGTTTGTCGTAATTCCGAAACCCTAATCCCTTTTTTGTTTTTGTAAGAACCTTCGATTGATTCCAGATTTTTCGAGTTCCATCGGTTGTTCATCTATTCTTCTCCGATCGAAGATTTGGTTTTATCGGTGAATATCGATGAGTGGTGGAGAAAGAGCTAATTAATGAGGAGGAGCCCTAGCTGCCTGCTTTTCGGTTGATTACTCGTTCTTTTGCTACATCTCGGCGATCTATCCCGGCAGGACGTTTCTGCGGCGTATTCACTGTTGAAGTTAGGGTTTTGTCCGAAATTTTGATCGAGATATCTGCAGCGGAGATTTTGTCGGTTCGAGGCTGAGACTTGGCGATTGGATTCGGCATCGGGCGGCGAGTCCTTTCTGGTGTTTGTTTCGGATCTATCGGATCCCTGCAATCCCGGGTCGTTCTGTGGATTTTTGGATTGAGATCCGGATTATCAGTTCTCTCTGTGGAAGTTGAAAGAAGTCCGGCGAATTTGAATGTGGAGACCTTGAAGGATTAGAAGGCCATTAGTCGGTTTGATAATTTTTCTCGAGTAATTGCTGAAAAGGAAAAAAGAAGAAAAAGAATAACTTCTTGAGTTTCCATTGTACTTCTGTTGTTATTCATTTTGACTTTTTTTTGAGTTGAATGCCAGGCCTTTGCTTTTGTATTATTTGACGGCCTCTATTTCTTTTTGTGGTTTTTTCTCTCTAACTGAGAGGAAAATATACAAAGAAAGGTGAAAAAAGAAGAAAAAATTATGGCTGTGTACTATAAATTTAAAAGTGCAAAAGATTTTGATTCTGTTCCGATCGATGGCCACTTTATATCGCTGGGACACTTGAAAGAAAAAATATTTGAATTAAAGCATTTGGGCAGGGGTACTGATTTTGACCTCGTTGTCACCAACGCCCAGACTAATGAAGGTTGGTCCTAAATTTTTGCAAAATTTTGTTTAAATTGAAATCCTTAAACCAAGAAATGGGTTTGTCGTCTCTTTTTGCAATTTGTTTTTGTTTGCTTAAGACTTAAGACTTCTGCTAGTTAGTGTAATGTATATTGTTAATGTTAAATGAAGAATTGATGGTATGTTGTCAGAGTCACTCTTTGGAGGCTGGAGATAGCTTTTAGTTGCTGTGAGGCTTTGATTTTAATGGGTTGTATGCTAAGTATTGGTGTAGTTTTCCTTATGTTCAAATATCATTATGGAAAGTTGATTTTATGTTAAAGAATTATAGATTGTATGTTTATCAAAGTAAATTTATCAGGATTGTGAGGTTGGCACTGCGTTGTCTTGCAGCTTGGATGATAATGGATATGGACTAACAGTATAAAATATTTGGTGCTTTTTTGTGAAAGCAAACTAAACTTACATGATAGTATAATGATTATTGAGGTTCTTCCTTTCTTTGTTTCACATATGCATTAATCTGTGCCTTTGTAAGTATTGGATCACAAGGGCTCCTTTGGGGTACCTGCGTATTTTTAACAAATTGCAGGTTATTTTGTTGGTCACTTGTACAATTTTAATTTACAATAACATATTGCATTTGCAAGAAAAGGAGGAAGACAAGTAAAAATGAGTAGAGAAGTATTTTAAACTGTTATTGCACTAATAGATGTCTGGTAGTTAAAAATGGGGTGTTGGCTGGACACTTCAAAGCCTTACTCAAATGATGTCCACAGGGAGACATCTGCCAGGATGTGTTAAGCCTGACTGTATTAAATGTTTGAATGTGTATGGTGGTCCTTGGCTGAGAATTTTCAATTTCGTAAGGTTTAATTTGTTTGTTAGGATATTTTTTCCTTCCTGGGATATTGAGATCAGCAAAGTGGTGGTGATAACAATAATACTTGGGGTTAATGGGGCAATGCAAAGGGATATTGAGATGTGACTTTTGCTGTTGGCTGTAGTTATGTTTTTTGGTTGCATTTATATGGTAGTTTCGCGGGGTTTATGCTCTTCTTATTGTTTTGTAATTTCAGAATACCTCGATGAAGGAATGTTAATTCCCAAAAATACTTCAGTTTTAATACGACGAGTTCCTGGACGTCCTCGCAATCCCATAGTTACTGCACCTATTACTGTGCAAGAAGAGTATTGCCTCAATCCTTATAAACTTTGTTCATTTAGTTTACTTGTAAACTATGGATGTGGGCTTTTCTGGTTTTACCTATTCGTCAATGTCCCACTAATTCTCGGGGTCTGTGGAATCCTCTGACTTTGGTGTGGGAATTGATATACCCATGCGTAATGGATAGAGGCTCGCAGACACTCAAAAAAGAAAGAGAGAAAAATAGACTTAAATTCTTCATCCTTTGTAGATTTTCATTGTGCTTAGTTGAGTATTTCAATATGTATTGTAGGCCAAATGGTGAGAATAATACTGAAGATGTTCAGGCTGTAAAGGGTAGCTTTGCTGGAGCAGATCCATCTGCCATGAAATATGTAAGCTTTCATTCATTAATCTTCAGGAAGAATATTAAGACCTCATCATTAAGGAACTGAGATGCTGGAATATGACAGCATTTCCACAATTTAGTGTTGAAGTACATCAAAATATTCAATCCTTGTTCCTTGTAGGCTGAAGATCTAGAGTGGGATGAATTTGGAAATGATCTTTACGCAATTCCTGAAACTTTACCTGTTCGGTTGAGCATCCCAGTTCAGGATGCTCTGCCTGTCAGCAAAGAGGATGAGGAGAGCAAGATTAAGGCTTTAATTGACACTCCTGCCTTAGATTGGCAACGGTGAGAATTTCTTATCTTACTGTTGCACTTTTTGATAATGATATCACTGCTACTAAGCATCGTTGTCTTCAACTTGTTTACTGTTAGAGCTTACGTGTTTTAACTTCCATTTTTACAGTCAACCTTCTGATGGCTTTGGTTCTGGTAGAGGTTTTGGACGGGGTATGGGTGGAAGAATGATGGGTGGGCGTGGTTTTGGTAATTCTCTTATTCCTTAACATTATGAGAAATTTGTTTTCTGAAGAGTTCCATTTGATGTAGAGTTATCACACATAACACTACTATTTCCCAGGATTGTGAATGTAACAATCTCAGGGGATGGTTTTCATTGTGTGTGCTTGTGTAGTAGTTCTGTTGTCCTTGACAGTGTTTCTAAAACTAAATGTTCTGATTCTTCAGGTCGAGGTGGATTTGAGAAGAAAACACCACCGCAAGGCTATGTATGCCACAGGTGCAAGGTGCCTGGTATGTTTGGTTCCCTGATTATGTCGACTAAGTTTTAGTGTCTGACTAAGAGAATGATTAATAAAGTAAAAATCAGACAATATATAACGATATGTATCTGAAATGTTAGAATGAATTATTTTGTTTAGGGCATTTCATTCAGCACTGCCCAACAAATGGCGATCCCAATTTTGACATCAAAAGGGTCAAACCTCCTACTGGAATTCCGAAATCGATGTTGATGGCTACTCCAGATGGCTCATATGCATTACCAAGTGGAGCTGTTGCAGTTTTGAAGCCAAATGAGTAAGCTATCCCAACCAATCCAACTTATACTTTTATCTTTTACAATGGGATTACTTACTGGTGCAACTTCTACAGGGCTGCCTTTGAGAAAGAGATTGAGGGAATGCCATCTACACGTTCTGTTGGCGATCTGCCGCCAGAGCTGCATTGCCCACTGTGTAAAGAAGTAATGAAAGATGCTGTCCTTACGAGCAAGTGTTGTTTTACTAGCTTTTGTGATAAATGTAAGATCTCATCTAGGTTGATAATCTACTTGTTTTGTGGCATATCAATACCAGAACCATTGTGTTTTCTCATATTTTTTTTTGTGGGCATGGGAAGGGGATTCTAGGATAGGTATTTGCAACCATGGATGGAGTCTGTTGGATTTGTGAAGCTCTTGGTTTTCTCTTAAAATGGTTAACCCTTCTCTTTTTTGACCCTAGGCATAAGAGATTACATAATTTCCAAATCAATGTGTGTCTGTGGAGCCACGAGTATTCTCGCGGATGATCTTTTGCCTAACAAGACGTTGAGGGATACTATTAACCGGATTTTGGAATCCAATAACAACAGTGGTGAAAATGGCGGGAGTGCATATCAAGTGCAAGGTCTGTGCGTTATTGAGCTAGTGTTGTCATTTACAATTATCTCTCAGATATGGGATGAGCTATTGGGCTAATTTCACTGACAATGATCATTCTATCTGGAACTTCTTTTTGGTTCAGACATGGAGTCACGCAATCCACAAGCTCGGGTTCCATCCCCCACCCACTCGGCTGCCTCAAAAGGACAGCAAGTGCCTCCTGCACCACCGCAGAAGGAAGAGACTTCAAAGCTTGTGGAGAATGTTGAAGAGAACAAATTTGCGAATGTGCCAGTGGAACAGGAGAAAGGGAGAATCCCGAAAGTGGCTGATGTTTCGGAAGCTACACACGACTCGAGAAATGTTAAGGATGACTCGAGAAATGTTAAGGAAGCAGCATCACAGGGAAGTGCCCCATTGGCTGATGAAGAGGTGCAGCAGAAACCAGTATCTGGAGAAGCAGGTAATTGAGATGCAAATGACTTGGTGCGGTGATTTGTTTGGTCAAATGTCCTGATCCTGGAGTGATAAATTATTGATAGATTCTCTACTCCCCCTCCCCCAACTCTTTGGTGGCTATTGCAATTTTATGCTCTACCTCATAGGAAGATGGTAGTCTTTGATGTGTCTTTTAATGGCATAGCATTATTTTTGCTTGATCATCACCATGTGAGCATTGACAGAATCCATGTGTGACCAATGTTTTGCGATGATCTCTTAACCAAGTTAGTATTTGAAGTGTTCTATTAGGATTGTAAAAGAACAAAGGCAGTCTTTGGGACGTTTCCCTATATGCATTCTCTGGGGAGACGTTTGCAAACATGGGTATCTGTTTTGGAGGGAAGGGGGTTATGGGGAAAGCCTAAAATGCCTATGTACGAATTATCACTATTCTAACAAACTCTAATACAAATAATATCATGTCCAATCATTACCTTTTCATACATGTATGTTATATATACATATATCGTGATGACAATAATTATATATAGATTTATCGTTAATACAAAAAGGTAATTGAATTGAGATTTGACCTCCCTAAATATAACCAAACATTTCTTCACCTTATAAAACAATTTTGTACCTGCCACCCTAAACATAACCAAACATATATTACATTCACCAAACCCACTCCCGAAACACCATTTTCCTGAAACTGTTTCCCAAAACATACCCAAATACTACCTGAATATGAAATTTGTTTCCAAACTAACATAGGGAAATAAGGGTATGAAATAATGTTCCACGAGTTCCTATTTATTAAGGAATGAACCCTGATGTGCCATTTCTTTTCTTTTTCCCCAGGAAAGAAGAAGAAGAAGAAGAAAGTCCGCATGCCTCCTGGTGGTATGATCTCATTTGCAACCTTATTTGCTATTTTTCTCTGAATGCATGCTGGGTTACATCTTTGATGGTTTCTGTGCGATTTAGTCCTCTAGAAAACATTTTACTTAATGTTGCTGATATTAGGGGTGTTCAATCAAGTCGAGGGAGCTAGATTGTGTTTGGCTTGCTATCGTTAATGTAATGAACTTTTGGGCTTTGCTTGGACACGTATGAGCATCAAGCCCAGCCTATTGTAGTCTTATACTGTTCTTGTTTGGTTGTTTTGTTTGTTTTGGCTGAGGGCTATATTATACCCTTATAGAAATTAGAGAATGAAATGAATTGATCTACCTATAGGATTTTCGTGGGAATTCTTGGTTTTAGCTATGAAAAATCCCTCAGATCCTTATTCAAGTTTAGATGCTTTGGATTCATAACCTTAATTAGAAAACAATCCTGAGCTTAGTTCAAGCAAAAGCTACAACACCGTGTTCTTGCTTGAATTTAGAGTTGTGCTTGAAAAGTTGGCTGAAATCTGAATTGGTTTTGAACTCAAGTTACTCAACTTAGAATAATTGAAACCAGGATTTTGAGCTTCTAGCTGGCTTGAACTCATTTTTAGTCATATTAATTATTTTGAAATTTGTGAATGCCCTGCAGCTGCAGATATGCAGTGGAGAACTCCACAAGACCTTGCACCTGAGAATTACATTATGCCTATGGGCCCTTCGGCTTTTAATCCTTACTGGAACGGTATTCAACCTGGATTAGATGGGTTTATGCCTCCATATGGTGGTCCCATGCCCTTTATGGGGTGTGGATTCAATCCTATGGATGTTGCATTTGGGGGTGTTCTACCACATGATCCATTTGGAGGACCCGGTTCTATGTTGCCTTATGGCCCTCCTCCTCAGAGGTATGATTCAGTCTTGCTCTTATAATCTCTCTTCCCCCCTTCTCTCCCTCTCCCTCCCCAAAATATATGTAGAGGAGCATGCATTTTGTCTATCTTATAAGGTATTTTAACGAGACCTGGGGTATGATGTTTGCATCATAAATTCGGAATGGATTTCTGATATTTCCATGTACTTTGATGGATTGCAGGGACCTTGCAGAGTTAGCTATGGGATTCAATGCTGGGCCACCACCCATCATGAGTAGAGAGGAATTTGAAGCTCGCAAAGCTGATTTGAAGAGGAAGCGTGAAATGGATAGACGTGGAGAAAGGTAAGCAGAATGAATATGCTCTCTCTCTCTCTCTCTCTCTCTCTCTCGGGCAGCTATGTTTCACCATTGCCGTAGTATCTCACTGTTGGTTACTATATGTAAGCATCTTTTACTATATGTATTACATATGTGAGTCGTGGCGGAAGATAGTAACTTCATAAAAATAGTTGTCCTGATTGAGTTTTATGTTCCTTGCACGCACAGGGAATTGTCTAAAGAACGGGAATATGGAAGAGAAGGGAGCAGTATGGTGGATGTTTCTTCGAGATCCAAATCTGTATGTATCTTTATTGTCCAACTATTGTTATTATTTTATATATGGGCGTTGGTGCAGGTTGAGTCGATGGCCCCTGAAAATGAATTGGTTTCCCCGATAACTATTCTAGCAAGAGACCACACCAAAGTTTTGAAAAAGAGAATCTTTCCTGTTTCCATTTGTTTTTTTAATTTAATTGCTCTGCTAGTATGAGAGATGCAGGCGGGACAGGGAATGATGCAAAGAAGTTTATCTTTATATTGTTGTACATTTTATTTATTTATTTTCTCGTTTAAAGCCAGCTTTGAATTAATTTAATGGCTTTTTATATGAAGATTATATAATTGATGGTATTATGCCAATTATTCTTGGTCTAAATAGTGCGATTTTTACATCTTAGAATTCAGATTGAAATTTTTTTTTTTTCAGAAAAAAAATAAAGTTTACTTCGAGAATACAACAAATAATATTTCGTGTTGACCAGAAATTGGATTTTAAGAAAATGAATATTACAAAGAATGAAGTGGATCTCAACTCGGCGATTAGAACAGAATTTGGGCCTGACACTCTTTGTTAGCCACAATCAATATTTAGACGCAAAAGCGACAAGCCCAAGTACAAATAATATTTTTATACATCTTTGTAATAAGATTGGACAGGTGAGGTCTTGTCTTAAAATGTTGTGCTAAACCCTGTTTTCTCTGTCTGGTGCAGAAGTCTATTCCACCACCTCCTCCGCCCAGCGCGGCCGACCATCACCCTCCCCACCGCCACAGGTCCGATAGGCACTCACCTGACCGCCGCTCGAGAGACCCTGAACTCCCCCGCCCTTCCTCCAAGAAGAAATCCGACGACCACCACCATTCTCACGATGAAGATCACCACCGCCATGAAGAAACCCACCACCGCCACCGTGATCATCACCACCACCGTAGCAGCAGCAGTAGCCACCACCACCGCCGGTCGGAGTCCCCATCAGAACTACCACCCGCATCCGGTGACAAGAAGCAAAAGGGCAGTGTCTTCTCTCGCATTAGCTTTCCAGAAAATGACTCCTCAGCTCCCAAGAAAAGAAAGCTCTCTTCTTCATCCTCCGAAGTCCCTCCCACAACTTCCAGTCACCGGGGGGCATCCGCCGTCGCAAACGGGCACCATGAAGACCATAAGGTGGTGGTGTCAGGTTCGAGAAAAAGTGCAGCGCCGATAGACTATGACAGCAGCGATGATGATAGGCATTTCAAGAGGCGGCCGTCGAGGTATGCATCGTCACCTCCCCCGCCAGCCGAGGAGGAGCCTCGGCACTCAAGCAGAGTGTCGAGGGACAGAGAAAGGGAGCGGGAAAGGGATCGTGGTGGGTATAGCAAGCATAGATGATTATGATATATAGGTTTTTGAGAGGGTTGAGCTGGCTGTGAAGGACAACGAGCTTGGAAGGATGGCAAGTAGTGGTGCAATGTGCTCTGCGAGAGCGGTGGAATTGGGGATGTGTTAGCTCTGTATTTGCTTTTTCTTATGTAATAATGGTGGATTTTTGTACTACCTTTACATTATTACAATTGAATGAAGTGAGCTTGTTTTATGTTTTAATCGACGTTGTTTTATAGTTGTTCGCTCTTAAATTGATTTATTTGTTATTTTTGGCAATTTATGTATGATTAAGATGGGGATCCTTTGGTTAACTTCCTAGAATGATTTCCAGTTTGAAACTAAAATGAAATATTTTCATTGGAGAAATAGATTTTCAGTATATGATATATTT
Organism: Handroanthus guayacan; assembly: GCA_014898755.1. Classification (NCBI taxonomy): domain Eukaryota; kingdom Viridiplantae; phylum Streptophyta; class Magnoliopsida; order Lamiales; family Bignoniaceae; genus Handroanthus; species Handroanthus guayacan. The sequence continues at coordinate 306,731 of JACFYI010000811.1, forward strand.
ATGCATATTTATGTATGTTTTTCGTATTAAAAAATACTCAAATGTATTTATATCTGTATTCGTAATTAAAAATTTTGAGTATAGCAATATTTGTATCCAAAATATGCAAAAATTATTTACAATTGCGCATAATTTTATATATAATTTATTTATATATTTAATATGTTAATTGTTAATACACACGAATTAAATTTATATTATATTATAACATATAAAAAAATATATGCACTAGAAGTAACCAACTGATACTCGAATTTGACTAAACCACCGGCGGCTATAAAAAGAATTGATTAGCCTAATAAGTAATAGAATTGATAACTCTGAAAGTATTCATCTTAGACATACCAACATTACAAGAAAATACTCCATTCACTAACGAAAAAATTTATTACAAATTTAATAAATTCTTCACAAATTTGTTAATATATGCTTTATCATTTATTAATTTTATCATAAAATTGAAGTTCATCACGAAACTAACTTTTGCGATAAATTTTTTCATTACAAATTGAAAAGTTGTTATAAAAATTTATTACGAGTTCATCACAAGTGTTATTATTTATATACATGTTGCTCATTTTTCAGTTTTGCTAGAGATTTACAACAAATTAACATAGATGTTGTTTGTGTTAATGAAATTTTATTAATATATATTTTTTTTATTAGTAAATGGTATTTTCTTGTAGTATAATCAGCTATAATAAAATGGACTACAAGTCGACACCTTGCTATAACTCCAATAACTCATTTCACCTCTCAACCTCTCTTTTCCTCAACAATGGCCGCCACTGCAGCATTCTCTGCACCTTCCACTTTCAAGCTTTCCTCTCCGACCCAGAGCCCTAGTTCCTCTTCTCTCCTCCCTGTCTTCTCCTCCCTCAAGCTCGTCTCCTCTACTTCTAATACCCAGATCAGCCCCTTTAAACCCCTCAAACTCAATCGCAGTGCTCGATTTGTGAGTGCAGCTACACCCTCCGC
>JACFYI010000811.1:315468-354410 GCA_014898755.1 Handroanthus guayacan
AAAAAAAAAAAAAAAAGAAAGAAAAAGGAAAAAGCAACAATTAACTGTTCATGTAAATACTGCATGTATAATTTTCTAAATGCATGGTTAAATTAGAACCTACAGGCCACTAATTTATCGGTTGGTTCAGGAATAAACTCCTCCAAATTTGATTGAAGGGGTTTTAAACTGTTCAACTCGATGAACAAGTTTCTTAATCCAGATTATCAGCTATTAGATAAATCTCCAACAAAAGAATTGACTGATAATTCTCAAGGAAGTGGTCTAAAAGACGTAACGTACATTGTAAATCATTGTAGAAGTAACTATTTAGTTTAAGAAAAGAGTTATTCAACTCTATTCTTCTCAATTTAAGTAGATATTTGTCTACACCTTTCCAAACTCCCACACAAATTTATTTTGTCCATTTAAGTACAAGACAAACATAAAGTGGTGAAAAAATTACGCTCTTAAAGCCAGTAGATGCTCGCAGCAGCTCCACGCAATTGCAAACCCATCAGAGGAAGATGTTGCTCTCCCCAGTTCATCCACAACAATCAGACTTCTGAACATATACAGCAAAGAATGCTATGTGAAACATCATTGATGAAACCAATTCACACATTAAGGATTAAAACAAGAGTTTGCTAATAGACCTGTGAGAAGCATTTTGCAAGATAAAAGCCGTTTCTTTCATCTCTGTCATAAACTGAAAAATGAATGTGTCAAAGTCGGGAGAATCAGGCGATGATGATGATGATGATGATTATTATTATTATTAAGGGATTAGTTTTTAAGTTTACCATTATCTCGTTTCATTTTTGAGTGAGACAAGGACGTATTTGATGTCTCTATGCATTGTTATCCAGTCTATATCTATTCCTTAAAGAATTTCTATTGCTAGAATTTTAGGATTCAATGAAGATTTGTTGTCATGTGTCTTATGCTAGGATGTTTTTCATTGGTAAAGGAAGATCAATTATTCAGACTATTTTCTGTAAACTGATATAGTAGCAAAACCAAGATCTGCCAAGATAGTTGGCTTTTTATCTCATCTTTAAATGGCCAAAACAGCGGCCATGGCCAGAGTTAGAAGAACTGACAATGCTCATGAGTCCGCCGGTGAAAAGAAAAAGAATACATACTGGAAGATCATGGAAAACCTCTGAATTGGAAAGATAAACAATAGGGTGAAATAGTGCATTTCAAGTCTCTCATGTAGACAATATTCCCAAAGTGTCTCTATTCATAAAGGAGCAACTTGAGCATTTGTACAAGTTTTCCTATCCCTACAGTGGAGTCAGGAGTGTGAATCCTTCTTGTCCTTTTGCTAACAAAGGTAATGTACCTTTGACCTACTCGATAAAACGAGCATGAGGGGTTGCCCCATAGACACTCTAACTAATCCAAATCACAAGCTCACGAGCAACAAAGGTGATCCAGTGGATACATCTGGCACCAAAAGCTGTTTTGGAAGCTAATTTACTTTTCACAGAAGTGACCTGATATTGCATTCAAAGTGAGTCGGGTAAGTCAGTTCATGCAATCTCCAAGTATTGAATTTTAAGGTATTTGAAGAGTCTTCACCGAAGGCTATTCTTCGAAAAGAATAAACAACGGATATTATGGCATATGCGGCGTCAGTATTCAACATAAGGTTATTGTTCTTTTGTTTCGAGATACCTAGTGACATGCAGAGAAGCTAGAAACAAAATGTGGTTGCTTGAAGTAATGCAGAAGTAGAATATAAATCCATGGCGTACGGAGTTAGCTACATGATATGGCTGACTGAATGACATACAGAAGCAATGCCACTCAGCCCATTATGCAGAACCAATTATGATTCTGGTGGAGTAGATTGCTTATTGGCATAATTAGTCGCACTTCACTTGGCAATTGAAAGGTACACTAAACTGTTGGTTATTTTCTGTTGCCTTATTAGATCTGTTTGAGGTCTTTAATTGCCTTATGGCTTGTGTGAGTTCTGCTTTACTGATGCCAACAGCTACATCCAAAGGGCCAACAGCTACATCCAAAGGTCCAACACCCATTTTAGACTTTCAGCTTAAACTAGCATAAGGATGATGTCAGAAAGGTTGTTACCATAGATCAAGTCGTAGAATTTTAGGTATGCTCTATAGAAAACATATCTGGTATAAAACACTATAACAAAGCAATACTCCAGCTATGGTTGTCACAACAGTAAAAAAATACATGTATCCCCACTGTTAACAGTGTTGATAAAGTTTTAGTGATTGACTGTGTAAATTCCATGTGATTGTGTAACTTCTCTCTGTGTCTGTGTATCTTCTCCTTTTTTGTTTTACATTCTCATCTCATATGCCTATAAATATGAGTTGGGTTTATTGGTGTAAATACAATGACTTTTCCTATCTTATTGCTTCTTTACAAACAGCATATTCTCTTTTTTACTTTCTCCTTTTCTGTCATCATGTCATCTACTTTTTTAGGGGTTCAAGTTGGTGGGAATTGGGAGAAGAGGTTATACTTCACTAAATCAATATCGAATGGCAAAGAAAAATTAAAAACACTAATGCAGCAGAATGAAAAAACTTACTGTGCTAGAATTTGATTCAACGCTGTCCATAGTTCCCATTCTAGTAAATATGCGATCCACTACTCTCAAAGTTGCAAAGCGGGCAGGAACATAACAACCAATTTGAGCAAGGATGACCACCAGGCAAACTTGCTGAAGATAAGTACTCTTTCCACTCCTACAGGCAAACAACATTTGGTTAGAATTGTTCACAGGAATCACAGATTCAACTTATGCTTTCTCAACTAAAGGTGGTTTATGGCCTGGGCTGGCCACCTCACATCTTACGTTGCATCAACCCCAAAGCGGCTCAGGGTTTCTTAATACAAATTACAAAAGAATATTGTCTTCAGATCAGGAAGCTTGCCAAAAAGCTCAACTAAAAGCATCATGGACCTAATGTGGAGCCATTGCCCTAGCAATTGGTGCTTAAGAGTCTGTAACAGGGCCTCTTATGGGGTTAAGATAGGTTTTGCTCTGTCCCTTGTTCAAATGTATCTAAATTAATTATCTTACCCTCTTTGGCTCTCATCCAAACAAACTGATAAGATCTCTCGAACAGTTCACAACTATGTGTATTAGCAAGTAGCTTAATGATTTCACTATAGTGATGTTTCAGGCTAAGTTTGGCCAAATCTAATGAATTATTTTAATGTGTTAACTTCACTCATACCAATTTTTCACCTAAAACAGCAAAGATGCAGCGCACTATGATGATTACATAGAGATCAAGAAATTTATTTCAGAAATTTGCGATCACTTCTGTTGACAGTAGATGGAGTAAATTTAGTCTTGAAAGGGACAGAGGTTCCAACACTTCAATCACATACCAAAGAGAAGAATTTCAGGACTAAATTTCCTTACATGTTTGGGCCCGTCACAATTACCATATTTGATGCTTCAGAAAGAAAAATGTTGTTGGCCTGGAAAAGCAAATTAGGCCATCATCTGAAATGAATTTATCTCATGTTTGATGTAAACTCAGAAACTTCATAAGGTTGTAATGCCAGAAAAAATGAAACCATGATTGTTATTGTCCGAACAAACTTACAATAAACTCACTGTGTACACTTTCAAGGATGGGGTGTCGTCCTGAATCAATTGCCAAAGGCCCATCATCTACGAGAAAATGTGTGGACATTATGCATTCACTATTATCATAATCCGAAGGCAATGAACTAATACAAAAGGCTAGGTAACGTAAGTCCATCATCTACAAGAAAATGTGTGGACATTATGCATTCACTATTATCATAATCCGATGGCAATGAACTAATACAAAAAGCTAGGTATTGGCTCCACTTACATGTGAATTGGGGTCTAGTATATTTGTCAACTGGCTTTGTGGATATTGTATGAGCAAATGAATTAACTATCATATCAAGAAGACACAAGACCTCTGCTAGAAGTGTGAGCACAGAGACATCCTCCCGTATAGCATCCATTAGTGCTGTGTATTAACCAAAGAACCTAGGGTGTTAATTCTAATAATTGTTTCATCAAGCAAAGAATGGAATAGAGTAAGCAACTAGATCTTGATGGGATGGTTGAAAAACTGATAAAGGATGAACGCTAGAAGAAAAGAAACATATATAAGAACAACCTTCCAGGCAAAATTCTGTCCGGATGTAGCACTCTTTAGCTGCAGACTTGTTCCTTATATTCAACTGTAGTTAAAAGAAAGAGATATTGAATGTGGATTTGGATAGAGCCACATAAACAGAAAAACAATTTTCCCAGGTACCTAATGTATATAAGAGGAACAAACAACAAATTCATATGAACAGATTCAAGCGTGTTCCGAGTCGATCATTCCCTCAATTCCTGGTTACTGTGCAGTATGAAAATTTATAAATTGTTGGCAAATCTCAATTTTATTACTTGACTAATGTGTGAATTTAAAATACTCAACCTCGCTGCAATGGGATATTCTATTTTGCATCGCATATAGAAGCACAGAGACGAGAGAGTTTACGAAACTATTTCATGTAACTCTATTCATTTCTTAGAATATTTGACATTAATTACCTTTTACTTTACCAAAAAATGAACACGTAACTGGACTTAACCAAATGTATGTACCACTGGCTTATAGACCAGTCTCGTGTAACACTTGTTACAACGATGGATATAAATATCTAGCAGAGATTTTGAATATAACTAAATTTTTGACAATTTAAAATGTAGAGTTTCTTTTACTTAGATATATGGGTAGGAAGATGCAGTTATTACTTTATGTATGATAATTTCATACATCGGGCTGGATTGATGATAATTTCAGTTTAGAAAATGAATAATTGAATTTCAACAACTCAATCACCCTCACATCGGGCACCATATTTAAAAAGCTTATTGTAGAATGCCTTAGGAATTGAAAATTAATAAATAAAGTTATGTGTATTTCCTTTGATAATGCTTTCAACAACACTAGTGCCTTGAGGGAATTAAAACTTTATTAGAACCTATAGAGGACGGTGTTTTCTTTCATATTTGTTATGTTTTATGTTTTAGATTTATGTGGTAAAGATGATTTAAATGTAATTAATGATTGACTTGGCAAAATAGATCTGCCTTAACGCATATTACAGCCTCAACACTTAGAGCTCAAGTATATGGATTGTTATGTGAAATATGTAGCCCTTCTTTGGATGTCTCGCATAGGTGGAACTCAACGTATATAATGTTTTGTCATGCAATGCGTTATCGCGAAATAATTACTAAATTTGTTAATACAGGCATGGGAGATGAAAACAGTGATCCTTAAAATAATAATAATAATAATAATAATAATAATAATAATAAAGAAAAAGATTTAGACCTAGTTCACAAGCTTGCTCATATTTCACAAACGAAAAAAAAAGAAAGGTCTGCACTTGTTTTTGTAGTATTTTCTTCCTTTTTTTTTTCCTTTCCTTATGAGATTTAGTAAGCAACAAAGTTGCTTTGCACTCGCCATTAATGGAGGAATTTGAGCCCTCCTTGCTTCTACAAGTGGTGGAGGTAGTGAGCAACGGGGTGAAGAGGAAGAGGGGATACTTTTAGTTTTAAACCTCTAAGGGTAAGATAGTCATTGTCAGAGCCTTATTATCAATCATGCCTGCATTAGGAATGAGTAATGTGCACACACAGAATTTGTCTCCAATTTGTAACTGCTGAAAAATCACGAGTTTAATAGCTACAATTTATATCACGGGATCTATGTGGCATTTTGAAATAACATAAGGATAATATGCAATTCACTCATAGTATCTCTCTCACTAGCACCAGATTGGCCCCTTCACCAATCAATGTCAATTTCTTAATGAAGATCTAGTTGACGAAGTGTACATGAAATGAAGATCCCACAACACTTTGAAACATAGCAAACAATAAGGTGTGCAAACTCAAGATATCACGATATGGGCTCATGGAATCACCCAGTGTATGGCTTGACCACTTTGCTAGAGTTGTAAAGGGACAAAGCTACTGTCAAAGTTAGGCATATCACACCTTACTCAAGAAAAATGCAAGAGACAGAAGACATAGCATCGTTATTGTGTATGTAGAAATGACATTTAGGGGATGGACATCCATAAAGAACAACTAGCTGAAGAATTTGAGATTAACGGTCTTGCGCTTCTCCAATTTTCTTCCAAGAATAGAAGTGGGACTCGAAGAATGGAATCTATGTTTCTCAAAGAAAGTAAGTCCTCGTCCTCTTGGACCTCTTAAAAGAAACTAGAATGATTGGGTGCAAGCTAACCAACTCCCCCATGGACGTCAATCACAGTTTGGGTCTAAAGAAAAAGAATGTACCAGTAGACAAAGTTGCATGTCAAAGACTTGCTCGAAGACTGATAAACTGTCTCATACTAGACTAGACATCGGTTATTTACTTCGTGCCGTGGTCAGTCAACTCATGAATGATATAAATGACGAGCACATGGAGGCAGTTATGAATTCTGAGATACTTAAAGATAAGTAAGGGCCTTTACTCAAGAAAAATGCCAATTGAAACATTGAAATCTGATGGATGTTGATTGGCTGGCTTAGCCAAAGGCCATAAATCAACTTCAGGAAATTGTAACTTGTTTCGGGAACTTGGGTTACATGGAGAAGGAAGAAACAATTTATGATGTCCAAGTAGTGCGCATGCCAAGTGCAGAGGATGACACATGGTACATGTTAAGGAATATGGCTCAAGATAATATTAAAAGAACAGCAAGCGAAAAAACATGATAGAAATGTATGGTGAAAACCAGTTTGCCATCAACATTGCAAGGAAATACATAGAGACTGATCTTTGTTTCATAAAGGAAAACTAAAGGAAGTCAGACTTAAACATTCTAACAAAAGCAGTTCTAGGACTACTTTTGACAATCTAAATTCCAAGCTTGGCTTAATCAATACCTAAAACCCAATTTGAGGGGGTGGTGGTATTCTAAGATAAGGACCATCAGAATCCTCTGAAGCTGGATTTGATTAGTCACCTATATAGAGAATTATGCTAGGATCTGGTTACTTCTTAAAAGTGGTGATTGACCTTCTAATTTAAAGAAAAGATTTTCTGCCACTAAATCCAGAAGTTTTTTCACTTCCTGCTTCGGTTTTTCCCTAATGATCTTTATATAGCCTTGTAACACTTTCAGATTGATTAAGAAGAAAGAAAGAAGTCTTTCCAGTTCTTTTTCCCTTCTCAGTTATTCTTGATATTCAATTTTCATTGAGTTACATACTTAGATGTGATGCTCATGGATTAACATAATGACAAGCAAAGTGTAAGTCTACTCACAGAGGCCAGCTCCAGAGAAGAGCAATGTATGTTGTTTCCATGTTTCATGACCTGATAATAACCCATAAGAAGGAAATGTTAGAAAAAATAGTCAAGAAGGTTTTTAAAGAAAATAAGTTATAATTTTCATTAACCTGGATGAACTTGCTAGGAAGTTTTCCCTGTATGTCCTTCTGAGGTATGCTGAAGTAAAAACCTTGCCTGTTGTTGTATGGGATTTTCAAATTTGGCAGCTTAAAATCCTCACGGTACTTGTTTGCTAAGTTGTGTATTGCTGCAAATATTTTCTATTAGAATGTTAGAGATGGAATACTTGGTGACAAAATTCATCCCCCATCTAGGAGAAAAACCTTCACTGGTGTCACAAAAGGATCTCCGTGCAATATCTAGAAGTCCATCAATTCCTGCCTTTACAGCAAAGCACTGCTGTGTTCGAGCAACAAAGGGAACACGTGCATGAAGAACATCTTCATCAATCACGTCGCCAATCCTAAAACAGCCATGTCTCACCATCATTTTACATTCTACACATTGAACCAAATGACATAAAATTACTTGCTAGGTGGCTACTCAATTTCATGGCCAATAAAGCTCTGGCAGCTTATTAAACAGTCAACATATTGAATTGGAACGGCACAATGCCATCACTGCCCCCAGAAGAGCTCCTTGGAAGTTTTGTGACTTCTTCTAGCTAAGATTATACGGAATCAAGTTAAATAACAATGTAACAGCTTTTCACATTAATGATAAGTCAGTTTATCTTTGATATACATGAACCGACTGCTTAAGCTTAAATTGCTTTTAACCCAGCTTGATGTTTGATTTTCGACTGTGCAAGTATACAGGTAGCACATATTTGAGAAGAAAACCAAACTTAAGGACAGATTCCAAATTTACTGAATTATCAAAAATTTTGCAGCCTTAGTTAAAAAACGTGTTTTCTTGTAAATCAACTGCTCGCGCACACAAAAAACTAAGCAAACAGCAGAGCAATGGAGACTGAATAACTTAGAAAAAACAAGAATAGCTGCGCGTTAATTATCAGTGGCATTTAAACAATTGAACGATAGAAGCACAAGAAGCAAGAGCATGACTGAGAAGGAAAAGCGGAACAAATTAACTCTTTTATTGTACGCTGAACTATGCAGAATCGTTGGTCATAGATACGGAGTTGGTTGTTTCTCCAACAAACTGTAAGTTTGATTAATTCTTATTATCTGGTTTCAATAAGCAGGGAAGCCAAAGAAGTTGGTGGTTATGACTTGGGCAAAATTAGATGTGAGAATTTGTCAATAAGATTACTTTGGTGATGACAAATGGATCTGAGATTAATATGATTTTAAATATATAGTTTTACATGACCTCCATCAGAGCAGGAACATAGACTGATCAACTTAAAAGCAGAAGGCAGCTAACATCCATACCTTTTCCTCATAGAAGCAAACTTTTCATTCTCACATATGGACTTGTAAATATTTTTGAGTAGAAAACAGTTGGCATCCTTGAGCACCTAACATGATCAAATATTAGAAATTCCAACACAAAATTATACAACATACACACAGGATTGAAGGGTAATATGATTGAAGGGTAGCGCACCTTGGAGAGTAATGGTAAGGCATCTAGAGCTGTTTTGAGAAGAATAATGCTTGATATCAAGATTTGGCTCTTTCTGGAATTGTCAATAGCCAAGACTCCATTAGTAACTTTCTTTTGCTTAAAGCAGAAGTGACAGAGGACCTTATCTGAAAACATATGAGATTATGATTATTGTACCAAAAAACTACATTATTGCAATGAGAATAACAAAAATTAAATTTCTCCATCAACTTTATCCAGCTCTCACCAGTTTCTTTTGGAAACTTACGAAGAGCCTGGGACAAGCCAAAGAACAGTTGCTCGTTGCTCATCAACTCGTCCTAAAATTGAATCCAACCATGAATCAATGCTGCAAATATAGTCGTATAACCAAAGCTCTTCATACTTTCTTTTGTTGGACTTATAATTGCTGAAGACTTTGAATTTGAATGCCTTTTCTCTATTAAACTCAAGCTCTCGGATTAGATGATGCAATATGATATCTAATCCAAACAAAGAAAGAGGCCCAGTATTGAGTCTCACCTTGCAGCCATCTATTTATGAAAAGTCCCTTGCAAGGCCTAAAAAATGAATTTGGCCTCCATATAAGGTCTTTAATATCTTTCTATTTATGCCTAAGCTATGAATGAGATTGAATCTAATACATTTCAGAGCATGAATTTCTGAAAGTAGTAGCACTTATTCTTTACAAGTAGCTGAATCTTTTTGTTAGTTTACATGAATACAAAGAGTAAGGATTAAAATAATGGATAACCATTTAACTACACTTGTTGTTGGAGAGATTGATTGGAATAAGAAGCCCAGTCTTATTAGGGATGTTTCTCAGTGTTGTTTCTCAAATTATGAAGTCTGTGGAGATGTAATTAAGAAGCTAAATTTGAGAAATGAGAAGTTGGCAAGGAGAAGGACACTTTGAATTGCGAGAATATATTCCTGGCTTGTTGAACTGATAATATTTTTAGGTAATCATATGAACAAGCCGCTATCCAACATAATGAACAACCACTAAAAGATTTTTCAACCATTTTGATTATGAACCCTATCAGCTAGAGTTCCTGAAATTATCTTCTTCATGCTATTGTTTCGGGCATCAAGATGTCAAGTGATTCATAAGTACTACAGTGCTAAGGTAAAGAGCAATTTACTATCAAAACATGTTTTTTGTAATCAGCTGTAATAGCAAGAAATACATGATAACAAAGCTAAATTTCCAAATCTTTATTTGCAGCTGCTTGAACTCTTGTTCTATGGTAACAAAACACTCATAAAGTACATTTCTCAGACGAACAAAGAAATCGCGAATCATGTTTCAAGTTTTTGATGGAATCATAGTAAACTTACCAGGCAATCAAGCCTAGCATTGATTGTCTCAATGTCTTTAAGAGGCTGCAAAAGATTGGCTCGCAAAAGTCTCGTTCTGCACAGATCTAGATATATAAGATCTCCGATTGGGGAAAACATAGCATCCTATTCTAGAATAGCAGAGATGAATATCTCCACAGAAAGGAGATAACCTTTTCAAAGTCAAGTGTGAGGGATTGGTGTAGTTTCAATTAATGCCTTAAATCACTACCTATCCATGTAAGACTATTGCTCCATTCACATGCACCAATTGATTTTGGAATAGCAATATTTACAAGGCTATATAATTTCAGCAGACTCTAATGTTATGCCACTAGCAGTATCCTACAACACGCTTTTCTTATTAATGAACTAGTTTTTCTCATTAAAAATGACTTTGTGTTTTTCATTAAAGCATATGAAACTGACATATAATCAATAAGCTCAGCGCTCTAGCAAAGAAATAACTGCTGTCAAGCAAATTCATCCTAAACAGAAAATTTCCAGAAAATCGTTAGCATCCAGTACTGCAGCTTAACAAACAGAAAATTATATGTCTTTCCTAGATATAAATGGAACTACATCAATCTTTTTACAATCATTAGTCAGTTGGAGCACAGCTACTACTCGTGGAAAGTTAGTGGTGAAACATATTGATACGTGGCAAAAAAACAGTGAATAAGTTTATGAATTGACATCAATTATGAATAGTAACTGGCATACCCTCCAACAGTCCGTGTTGTCTTGAGCATGTGAAACAGACTTCTCTTCTTGTTGTTAGTGCCCCAAAGACCGGAGTGCATTGGGTCAATGATCTCCAAGTTCTGGACACTGCCAGCACAACACATGATAAGCTAGCACAACACATGATAACTCTACTGACAAGACGGTATAATGAACAGAAATAAATGATGTGCAGCCCCTGCCTATTTGAGATAATACATGCAAAAAATGGAAAGGGCAAAAGGCGGATAAAAAAGAAAGCCGACTGCTTCTAACAAATTCCCCAATACATTATGCTGTATAAAGCTAATAAGCGGCCTGTCATATTTACAATCTTAAACTGAAAGGCTGATAAATACATTTTAAGTTGACGCAGTGTGGTATTCTTTTCAAGTAGAAGGATACCTGGTAGCATCTATATTCATGTGGTCAAATGATCCATTAAAAGTAACCTGAAAGGATAAAATTGCACAATTAGAAAATTGGTATCAAACAAGCAAACTAGACCAAGTTGGAAATGATGTAAGATAAAAAATAAGTAAAGCCAAATATATTTGTTTTGTAGGATCACAGACACACTAGATTATTTCTATAATACCACAGATAGAGCAGAAGAATTAGATTGGAAAGAGCAAGAATTCTGTTGAGAATGCACGAAGAAGAGGGAGGGTCCAGATCTAACTATATTAGACAAAACAAATACTCTACTTGTGAACTATGGCAATATTCCTATTTCCCCTTTCAGCCCTTTACATGATATATCATTTCATAAAATGGTTATTCAATTTCTGAAAAACCACAGGTTACAACACTCAGTTCCTGGATGGATTTAAGTGTTACTGCTGCAAGTAAGTAAGATACATATATTTCCACCTTTTTCAGCTCTCAAACGTGGTCAATGCCAAATTTTGGGCATTCTCAAACTCGGGCAATGGGATTACATATCTTTGGGACAAGATAAACATGATAAAAGCATTTCCATAACAACATATCCATTCAATTAAAAATACTCCTATTATCAGAAGAAGGCCATTTATTATGCATGTGCGCCTGCGCGCGCGTGTGAGAGAGAGAGAGAGAGGAATTATGATCTTTCTGAAATGGACAACAAGAAAATACAGTGAATCTGGTGAAGACTACCAAAGAATGTGCACAACCAAACCCAATGGTGGAAATCAAGCCCAATCCAGTGAATTCATTCATTTTATTGAGCAAGGTTTTCTTAATAATAGCTCAAAAATCATGGGTTATGTCATTTATTTGTTCGGAAGTGACTTCATATATAGAGGCCACAATCCTCTAAAATACTCTACTTTCAGAGAGATTAAAAGCCAAGCTTATCTGGCTTAGTAATATTATTGATGAGAGAGCTGAAGTTTTCAAATTACATGCAGATAACAAGATTGTAACAAGTGCACGTGTGACAACATATTCAATATTTTCACTACTTGCAAGATCATCAAGTAGTCACTTCAGCTCATACATAAATCTTACTGGTCAATTAGACCAACCCTAGACTGTAAAAGCCAAATATTTCACAACTTTGAAAAATAGAGAACTGAAATGTGCAGGCAAAGAGGTGCTCTGAGTGTATACTAATGTCCAACAAATTTTCTCACCCAACAACAATTTTCTTTGCCACATTACCAACATCATCCTCCTTGGACACTTAGAAGTCAATGAGAGTGTTAACAATGCAGGAGTTGCATGCAGAAGTTGATATTTTTTAACATAAATATGTCAGTTTGACTTTTAATGAATGCCACAAATATACTACTTCTGGATTACGAAAAGTAAAGACAAACATTCAAATTTCAATCTTGTAGCGAGTTTTTGTTTTTCAATACTTCCATTGTGTCTAAAAAGGGCCCAGGAATACATTAGAGGACGAGAACTTACGGATAATGAGTGGTTAGTGATGATCACCCCTTTCTCTGCTTCTATCCTGTCCAAAATGCAGTAGAGAATTTATTTCAAGGATCTGGCTAGATAGTTTTAAACAGAATGAGATTTTCACTTCAAGGACCACCTGGGCCCTAAAAAAGGTAACAGATATGGTGATCATGAGCAAACTGGCCGTGTGCACCTATTAATAATAGAAATTATGCAAATGCTGTTGAATGGGCTTCATCCGTAGTTCTCAGTGCTTACATTTGGACGTCGATGAAATATCAAAATGCAGTTGGATGTAGACAATATAGCTGACATTTTTAACAGGAATTATGCTTCTCTTCATTGATAGAACTAGATTTATTAGAGTCATACTTAAAAATATAAAAGTGTTGAATTTGAAATTTAGTGGCAAGACCAAAAGAGGCCAGCAAATGCTATTTATAACTCATGAATGCCAGGGCAGCTAAAGGTAAATCTGCGATGGCAACAACAGCATAGAGCATAGGTTACATGGGAGTCGGTTAGCAATTAATGAGATAGAAGTAAAGGAGTCTGCAGAACCTAGCTCCGACATATTTCAAAACATTCAACCAAACAATTGACATTGAAGGAAAGGCTTACGGAGGGCTCATTTGAGGAAATATAACATGTAAAGCAAGCTCATACCACTTCAATGATTCCATTTAGTCCATATGCCTTCTGTGAGATGATGAAAGTCCAAAATGGACCATAAATGTCATTTAGGTAACAGAGAATAAATCCAAAGAACATGCTAGTGTTTGCAGCATCACAACAGCACTATAGCAGGTAAAAAATTTCACAGTGCAGACGATATTCACTATTTTCATGATTTTAAAATTTTAATTCCTTACTTGATTAGGTGAACAAACACTCTCTTTTAAAACCAAAGAAATCCAGAGTGAAGAAATACCACTTGATGGTTGCAGCAGCTGCAGCCAAGCAGAGATAATATTGCTTGTAATATGTATCCAGTCCAAGAGCAGATGGTTCCTTGGCCGCCAAATTTTTTACTAGCACAGCTCCCTTCAAGAAGAATTCAACAACTGACGTTATACATCAACTACACAATTATAAGGGGATAAATTCATAGTACGTGGCTACCCTGGTATCATCAAAGCAACCTCGACCCAGTGCAACCTGCAGATGCAGAATGAAGATACCTTAATTTATGAGGCATTAAGAACCGCAAAATCCAAACTCAGACACAGGCTACCTTCGAGGCCGAAGAGCAAAATCTGTCAACCAGCTCAGAGACTCCAAGCATACCATCAGGAGCCTGCTTAGTAGGTGTAACAATAATTACCATGGGATCATAAAAATTAAGCAGTGTCTTTGTGTTTTGGTATGAGCTGCTAGTCTCAATATACTGAGAAAGGTGAAGTGAAGCTGATCTCAAGTCAAATGCAGCCACTCCAACCTGAAAGTTACAAAGTAGATTAATCATTTGCCAACCGCAACACGTGGTATACAGATGCTAACAAAATTTAAAATCTTTAGAAGACATACTCATACATTTGAAAACTAGTTAAATTGACAAGTAGTGTGAAATTATTTAAGTTCCCTAGATTGAATGGTCTTCTCATAATAAAACATTACAATATATTAAGGATTATTAGCCACAACACCTTCAATATAAGTAGCATATGCCATTACCATTTAAATCAGAAACTGGTATAAATTCATTCCTCACATCAACAAAAAGAATGGAAACTTTCAAATGTAAGAATAGCTAAAAGATTGTGTATCCACTCCAGAGTCATCAATTTTTACCGCCCAAAAATTCACATTATCTTACTTAGGACATATGCTATGCGTTTGTACCCATATATAGTTCATATAAACTTATTTTTGTCATCTCTAGACACATTGCCTTTCCTACAGAAAACACACAAATACAGAACCCCGGTGGAATACACTAACCTACTTAAATTGTCTTTATTTGCAAATAAAACACATTCAGGCAACTTTATAATAACACGCGCATCTAATGAAATCAATTTTATCCAACAGCAGAGTCAGCCGAAATACAACCATATGAATGATAAAGTATCTCTTCAAAAGAAAAGGAGAAGAATTACTTCACCTGAAGAGAAATCTAAGTTCCCGCTTTGATATACAAACATGAATATACTAATATATGCATAAAGTCCAGTTGAATAACATGCAGATTGGTGCATATTTAGCAGTTACTACATATATGCACCTTTAGGAAAACATTTGCATCTAATGAAATCAATTATACGAAACTGCATAATAATCATGGGACAATCATGAGCTCAATAAACAGGTCATTCAAACAAAAAAAAAAGAAAAAAAAGAAGAAGAAGAAGGCGGGGAAAAGGGAAAAAAAGCCTAGGCACAGGAAAGACAATGCTATTTCTAGGTATCCAATACCACAAATGCCTTCATATACACTCAAAACAACACACACATGGTGACCACATGCGAGCGATTGTAGACTAAATCATAATCACATAAAATCAGCTCATTATGTAAGCGTACAACAGTCATAGAGATATGATCATAAGCACAACGAGAAGATCATTCAAAAAAATTCGAAACAGATTTCTGCAATAGCACAAAAATCAAACCTATTGTGTAAGCAATATCGTAAGTTCCTCCATGTACAATCAGTAGATAACAGACCTGTGTGTGTCTGTGTCGGGGTGTGTGTGTATATATATACACAGAGAGAGAGAGAGAGAGAGAGAGAGAGACCTCTTTGGCGCGGTTCTGGATGAGGCTCACGATGAAGCTTGATTTTTCCCCTGTATCGTCTTCCATCTGAATTCTCTATTAGTTTACAGAATTGGTTATCTGTACTTCAAATTTTATTATAATTTTTGAAATTTATATACGGATTCTAAACCAAATCTACTCCGTTGCAGCTCAAAGTACCGGTACGTTAGCAGGTTTAGCCAGGATGCATAAGCAATGTACCGGTACTGTGATTTATTGTCATACTTGGCTTCATTTTAGTAAAAGAATTAACCCCGACATTATGATTTTTTCATATTAAATTGTAAATTACATGATATTTGGAATTCTCCCTTCATTCCCCTGGCAAATTAAAAGTTAGAGCAATTTTGTAAAAAGCCTTTTCAACAATCCTGCATGTATGTGCTCCGACCAAGTGAAAAGTTAAATTAATTATCCATTTGCTTGAATCTTTTTGGAGGACATAGAAAAGGGTCAATTTTCTCCGTTCCATATATTATTCTGTTCCAATTTTTTTCATTCCATGTATTACTCTGATTGCATATTATACATAAGCATTTATATTACTCTGTTTTAGTTTGCAGTACCGGTACTTTTACGTGTTGTATCACAGTTATTTGTAAATTACCGATATTTAAATTTATTATCATGCTCGCCAGTTTTTTAATAAAAGAACTAACCTTAACATTTATGATTTTTTTATATTAAATTGCAAATGACATTAAATTTGGAACTCTCCCTCCATTCCCCTGGCAAATTAAAAGTTAGAGCAATTGTGCGAAAAGTCTTCTCAACAATCCTGAAGGTATGTCCCCCAACCAAGTGAAAAGTTAAGTTAGTTATCCATTTGCTTGTACATTTTCGGAGAATTTAGAAAACAGTCAATTTTCTCTATTTCATATATTACTTCCAATTTTCTCTGCTGCATATATTACTCTGATTGCATGCTATGCATAAGCATTTATATTACTCGGTTTTAGTTTATAGTACCGGTACTTTTACGTATTGTACCGTAGTTATTTGTAAATTACCGATACTTTGATTTATTGCCACACTCGCCAATTTTTTAATAGAAGAATTAACCTTGACATTTAAGGATTTTTTTTATATTAAATTGTAAATTGCAAGATATTTGGAACTCTCCCTTCATTCCCCTGGCAAATTAAAGGTCGGTGCAATTTTGACAAAAGCCTTTTCAACAATCCTGAAGGTATGTCCTCCAACCATGTGAAAAGTTAAATTAGTTATGCATTTGCTTGTACATTATTAGGGGATATATAAAAAGGCCAATTTTCTCTGCTTCATATGTAATTGTATAGTTTTAGTACTACGCCAAGGCAAGGATTGATTTGGGGAGCTCTTCTATGCAAGGAGATAGGGATGGGAAATAAGGCCAGGGCAAAGTTAGATTGAGGAACTATTCTGTCTAAGGAATCAGCTTGGGGAAATAAGGCACGGGCAGGGGTAGATTGGGAGCTTTTCTGTCCAATGAACTAGGGGGTGAAAATAGGGTGTTCGTATGCCTTAAAAAAAATATATATTCTAATTTTTCATATATTTAAATAGTTTTTAATACATTCTGATTTTTTCCATACTAAAATATTTCGAATACATTCCGATTTGTTCATACATATTCAATTTGTATTGAAAAAAAGAAAAATTATATCAATTGTGTCATTACCTTTTGTCTTCATTTTAATTACTGTTATAGTCATAATATAAACTCAATTGCTATATTTCACATCTAATTAAAAGTAATATTATTCTCAATTTTTAGTATCAAATTGTTAATACATAATATCTGTCATAGCAAAAGCATATGTTAAGATAATTTTTTTTTTCCTAAAGATTTCTTGTCCAAATACTTTGGTCATCGTCAAACACCCAAAAATCAATAGATTCACCGTCATTATACACAAAAGCACTAAGAGAACCATATTACTTTACAACTTCACAAGCATAATTTCATTATATTCACATGAAACATGGTGACACTCATAGAAATTAAATCATATGAAATTCAAATTGAAAAACAATTTAAGCAACATTCAAGCTATTTTCTATTCCCTGTCAATGTCTCCATATTATATAGTTTCCTACCGATAATTTTTACAAATCCAACATCTAACTTAGCAACAATCTCCTCAACCTATATGCTGCAGCAAGTTATTCAATAGGATCCAGCCCTCTGATTCTATGAGCTCTTTTTTTTATCAAAGACATATGTTGTATATCCTATTGGTGTTTTCTTGATTTGTCCCAACCATCGAAATGGTCGATGCTGTGGTGGAGGATTATCGTCAACTCCAAGCCCAACAGGATTCTCATCATCTCCAGGACCAGCAGGATTCTCATAATGCACATGCACTCCAGAAGTCTCCACTTGCACTTCGCGCAGTTCAGAAGTAGGATCCTCTTGCACTTGAGTTGGGGCAAGAAGTAGAGATGTCATAATGGCAGCAGCACCAAATAGACAAGAGGTAGAACCTGCAAATAAAGAAAAACCAAGAGGAGATGAGGAATGCATGGAAGGAGAAGGAAAATGCACTGGAATCTTAGGAAAAAGAATAACAAGAATAGCAACAGGCAAAGAACCCACTAGAGCAACTAGTGCATCAGCAACAGGCAGAGAAGAGCTAGAACCCACTGCAGCAATTGGCGCATCAAATATAATTTTAGTGCGAGTGTCTTCTCATTCTTGGATGTAAGCGCCATAGTATTGGCACCAATCCCCGTGATCTCGCCTCTTGGCCTTCGGTTTTGCTTTTTTCGATTTTCCCTTTCTAGACTTGAAACTGAATGGGAGATGGGCTGTTCCCTCAGTTGCTTAGCAAGGTCCATGGCTTCATATTTCCATAGCTTCTCTCTGCACATTAAGTGCATAGTACCTAGGCACAACCTTAATTGGCTGGCCATTTCTTCATGTACATCTTTGGTATTAGCATATGGCTTTTTTTGAAAATTGGACCTCCAAAGGGAAAATTCAATCATTAAAGATGATTCAGCATTCAATAATCAAAAGCCATATAATGTTAAAATTCAAAAGCCAAGAATAATGTTAAAATACAAAACATGCAAAGAAATTCAAACCTGCTCATCTTCTACGTCTATATTTTGGGTTGAAATTTTGTTCATTGCCCATTCTTTCACAAGAGGAAACGAATTGGGCATTGTATCATCAGCAAGACTATAGACTTTGGTGGCAAACATCGAAAGCCGCAACAAATAGAAAATCTGCACACAAAATAAAATAAGAATGCAAACATAGAAATCAAAAGAGGATAATTAACAAACATTTAACATTTAACATATAGTTAACAAATTAACAAACAGCCTTTAAAAAGAAACAAAGAGCTAACTATTAAAAACATATAACCAAACTTATTTATTCATTTAATTAAAAGTAATAAATAACTACATTATTAGTTCCTGAAGGTACTAATAATGTTTAACCTTGTCTTTCATTCTATGCAAGCCACTGGTCGTGTGCCAGCATAGCTATTCCCCAATTATAGTCATCAACTTTTGTGATGTCCTCAAAAAATTGGACATACTCACAAGACAGTCAATTTTGCAAGTCTGGAAAAACAACACAGCCAAGAATATACAAAAAGTAAGCCGGACATTATCCGGGGGATTATCTAGCACTCTCTCAAATTACTTCAACTCATCCAAGAGCAAAAATACCATCTTTTTAAGAGGAGATAACCCAGCACCCTCTGGCAGTCAGTGTTTCCTATTACAGAATTACAAAAAATGGGTTTGCCATCAATAGGCAACCCGAACATATAAAATATATCTTCTAAACCTAAAAACATCTTCTCCCCACCTATATTAAATAAGTTATCGTTTTCATCATATTTATTACAAAAATAAGAAATAAACCACATATCAAATCTTAACTCCTTATCAGGTAGGACTAAGACTAATTGATGGAGTTTAGAATTTTCCATTAATGGCTTAACTCCATCATCTAAAGCCCATTTTCTCACAAGTGATAAATGAGTAGACTCGAAGTGCTATTTGAGTCGAGACAGAGAAGAGGCGAGGAGTTAAAAGGGCAGAGTACTCGCACGTTTTCAAATAATAATTTGTAATTTAAAAGAGAGGGAAAATATTGGCATCTTTTCAAAAATAATACTAAAATACAAATTCAAAGACAAATGAATACAAAATAATACTAATAAGTTTAAGTAGCTAAGTCATTATAAAATACAAATTCAAACACATATGAATATGACAACTTTCATAATATCTTAATGTGAAAATTCGTATCAATACCTTCACCAGTAAACCATAGAATATAGGGTGATTCAACTTTAAAACAACTAGCTGTTAATGTGTTTGATATTAAAAGAACAGGCAACCAACAAATACAACTAAAACAGCTAACTATGTTAGTTACATTTCATCTAAACAAGGATTGCTATTTTGAATTTGTAAAAACTTATTATAACACAACTGTTAATCTTTTATTTTCTAATTTGTGTATTCTTCTAGAAAACTTTTTGAAAAAAAATAGTGTTAAAAGTATTTTTTTTAGAGAAATATAAAGATACAGAAGAACAGAAAAGAAGAATAGAGAGGCGACGAGAAATATAAAAAAGGAAAAAGAAAAAAAAATAATTACCTTTACTCAGAAATGCAATCTGTGCTGAGATGGAGAAGAGGCGAGGAATGGAGAAAACAATGAACATAGCAAAATCAAAGCCGAGACGGAGAAGAGACGAGGGGTGGAGAAGACAATGAACATAGGAGAGGGTTAAAAGGTCATAGTACTCGTATGTTTTCAAATACTTTCATAAGATCTTAACGTGAAAATTCATATCAATACTTTCATCAGTAAACCATAGAATATAGGGTTATACAATTGTAAAAAAACTAACTGTTAATGTGTTTAGTAAATCTGATACAACTAAAATAGCTAGTTGTCATGGTTGTGTTTTCATTAAGTTAGGATTTGCACTTTGAATTTGTAAAACTTAATAACTACTCTTAATCTTTTATTTGTGTTGTGGGTAGGGGTGGGTTTTCAAGCTTAAAAATCACTGTGGGGCGAGTGTGGGTAGTGGTATGTATTCTTTTATAAATTTTTAAAAATCTAATTATAATACATATGACATAAGCTTATTGCATGTGCAAATTCTTATTGTAAATTAAATTATTATATACATATGAATTAATAAAAAAATAGGCTAATCGGATTAATAAACTATAATATAAAATTCTAGTTGATTTTTTTTATAAAAGAGATAATTATTTTCATATTGAAATGGGTAAATCGGTAGGTTAGGGTTGATATGGGTTAAATCTGTAACTGGTACCCGTGGATAGGGTTTAAATTGCTATCCCTATAAATAATTATCCGAACAAAGATTTTGTAATAGGGGTGGGCGTTCAGGTCAGGTAAATCAGGTATCAACCCAGCCTGACCCGATCGATTTTCTCTCGATTGGAGAAAAAAAGAAAAGAAAAGGACCAACACTATTTCGGGTCGGATACCCGCTACCCAAATAATTATTTGAGTCAGGAATTGGGTAGGATATTTCCTATCCACAATACCCGATTGAGTACCCAATGTCTAGAAAATAGACAGCAACCAGTGCTGCCACTGCCCCCGTAACTTAATATCCTCCAAACCCACCCATATAACATTTCTTTCTTCTTTTTTTGTTCTTTATCTTGGTTCATGTTGTTAAATGTTGACAACTTAATTTGAGAATTTGAATTAATATTGGTGTTCTATAATGCACTATTAAATATTTTGGTTGCACTTTTGATGATTTATGTATTAGGATTTATATTTGGTATTGAATTATCTTTGTTAAAATAAGGATGATTAAATTGTGAATTGTGATTTTGGCGTGATTGAGTGAGTTTTCTTAGGTTTTTTTTCTTCCATCTCTTTAGTCATTCTTTGAATGAATTTGCTGCTTGCAAACATAGAAAAAGCAAGAAATAAGCATTATAAACTAGCAGGCTGAACCCTTTATAAATCTGCATCGAAAACAACACATGAGCGGCCGCAAATGAAAAAAAAAAAGAGAGAGAAAATAGCCCCAAATGAACCAGTAAATAAATGGTTGAACCGGGACCGTTCTCAATCGCTTTGGTCAGTTTGATTGGGGTGGGAGGAGGAAAACCTTAGTTTGTAAGGCATGTCCACACTCCAACTGCAAAACACTTCAATTGCACCAGTTGGGTAGGGGCAGGTTTTCAAGCTTAAAAATCAACGAGGGACAACTGCGGGTAGTGGTATGTATTCTTTCATAAATTTTCACCTAATTATAATAAATATGAGATAAGCTTATTGCATGTGCAAATTCTTATTATAAATTAAATTATTATATATCCATATGAATTAATATAAAAATATATTTACTCGGGCCAACAAATTGTAATATAAAATTCTAGTTGATTTTTTCAACGAGAAATAATTATTTTCACATTGAAATGGGTAAATGGGTAGATTAGGGTTGAAATGAGTTAAATCTGCCACTGGTACCCGTGAATAGGGTTTAAATAGCCATCCCTACAAATAATTATCCAAACAAGGATTTTATAACATTGGACGGGCGTTTAGGTCGGGTAAATTAGGCACCAACCCGACTTGACCCAATCGAATTTCACTTGATTAGAGAAAAAATTAGGACCAATACTATTTCAAGTCAGGTACCTACTACCCAAATAATTATTCAGGTTGGGAATTATGTAGGATATTTCCTACACAAAATACCCGATCGGGCACTGTGACGACAAAAAAAATCTCTTAATTTTTATTAAATAATTTTCCTTCCATCCGAAAATTTATCGTCTCTCAATTCCAAAATCTTTTCGATTTTCTTTATAGCTAAATTTCTCGATAAAGAAAAAAATTCGTTTCAAAAATTTTCTTTTGGCTCAAATTTATTAAAAATATCTTATTATCCCCGAGGACTTCCATAGTATTATTTTTAAATCCTTAGTTTCAAAATTTAAAACCTAGCATCGTTTTAAATGACTTTAATCGTTATTGTTCGAAAAATTTTAAAAAGGCAAAAATATTTCGATCTAATATTCGCAAATTTTATTTCAACCAAATATAGTCCAAAAATATTATCTCGAACTCAAATGAATGCATAATTTACCCAAGAATTAAGGCCCAAAGATTTTATTCAATTTCTAAAGTACAAGTCCAATTCTCATTTGAAAAAAAAGAGGGGAAATTGCCTCAAACTCGACACACACACACGCACACACACAAAAACATTAAAGTGAAGACAAGTTAAAGGTTAAGCCATGTGATGGAAAAAAAATGGGGATTATCTCTAATACCTTTCCACCTAAGTGCCCAACTCACTTACTTAGTCACCACTAAAATCATTACAAATCCCTAACAAGTGTTCAAAATGCTATTGGCTCTACTAATACATAATATACTTTATGTAAAATACCAAAAACAATATATCACTTCACTCCTATTTTCTTGAAGTGGCCGAATTTAAAGGAGGAAAAACAAAAAAATTTTCTTCAACTTTTTCTTCCATATTTTCATCAACCAAGTGAAGGGAAATAGTAGGGGCGTTTTCCTCTTGCCTAAATTACTAAGTTTGGTAAGTGTAAGTTGAGTTTTGAGTAGTTATTAGCTTATGTTTAAGTAAGCTTATGTAGTTCTTTCCTTGGTTATTAGGAGTTATTTGAAGAGTTGAAGGGAACTCTTGGAACCTTTGGATATTTGGATAAGCAATAGAGGTAAAGATCATGATTTACTCTGTAACAGCCTAAATACACGACTGTAATATTGTCCGTTCTGGGGCCCGGACGAAATCGAAACACACCTCACGGTTTTAAAACGCGTCACAGTAGAGAGGTATCCACACCCTTATAAAGAATGCTTCGTTTTCCCCCCCCATCGATGTGGGATCTCACAATCCACCCCCCAGGGGACCTAGCATCCTCGCTGGCACACCGGTACAGGAGCCCACTCTGATATCACTGTAACAGCCTAGACACCCAACTGTGATATTGTCCGCTCTGGGGCTTGGACAAAATCGGAACACACCTCACGGTTTTAAAACGCGTCACAGTGGGGAGGTATCTATACCCTTATAAAGAATGCTTCATTTTCCTCCCCTACCGATATGGGATCTCACATACCCTCTCTTATATTATTCAAATCTTGACTTATGGTTCACTATTGAAACACTTCATGGCTATGATCAAGTTATTATGTTCCTTGGTTGCTTGGGCTCTTTTAATTACTTTGAACAATATGATGAGCTATTGTATTATTTGTTTATGGAATTTGATTGAGCTTGTTGGGAGAATCATGAGTATGAACTTAGTGGTTATAGAAGATTTATTGGATCATCACACTTAGAACTAGTAGCTAGATAATTTTATGAACTAAGTGAAGTTTTGAAATCATGATTCTGTTCTCGGGTCACCACTGCCAGTGCACACATTTCATTTAAAAAATTTGAAAACCCCATTTATATTGCTCCAAAAATTACTTATAAGGTTCCGTTGGAAACCTCATCAAGTTTAAATGATGTTAGAACCAAGAATTACCCAAAAACAAGGAAGGAAATGGCAGAAAATTTCGTTTGACCCTAGCCTGCCATTTCAGCCAAAACAAAGGAGGCCTTTGTCATACCCTTAACTTAAAAAATCTGCAACTTGACCTTCTCACATCCAACAGACGATTAAAATACACCATTTGAAATCTTATCAGGTTTAGTTAGTGGTAGGATTAGGAATCACTTGGTTTAAATATGTATTCATATTATTTTTATGTTGTTTTTATCGTATGAAAGTCGCATTCGTATAAAAATATCAAGTAACAATAAATAATTATAAAAAGAAACAACCGAGAAGTGATCAAAATGGCTCAAGTTCCATGCAATGCTAATGATGAGAATGGCGCCAACGGCGAGAATGGCACCATAATCAGACTCCTCCTTTCCTACACCAAACAATTGGTTTTGAGCGTTGCTCCATTTCTGTATTCTGGCACCAAACAGTTTATTATAGGTACAACATCATTTCTGTATTCTTTTGAGACAATGCTGTTGGTGACTGACACAACAATATAGGGAATTGGGAGGTTACTGCACAAGGCCACTTTTTCACTGTCTGGGGCAACTGCTAACAACAAAGTGAATAATCTGGCGGAGCAGTACTTTTCTGACGGTTAGAATGAGATTTTACATATTACCTATTAGAATAAGTTTTGGTACTTGAAATGTTAAGTTATGTTGCTAATTTGCATGGGATATACTGAACGTTAACATGTTTATTTTTTAAACTCGTAATGGAATTTTTCATAATCAAAAAAATTAATTAACGCACCTAACATTTTCAAGAAAATTGATAAGTGGCTAGGTAACAACAATCATTTAGGAATTCACTAGACGATTACCAACAATTTCAATGCCAAGCAACTATGAATAATACCTCATAAAGCCCTAAACTTCAACTACTAGCAGCTCCATATCGTTTTTAACTTTTTCTTCATCTTCCGTGTTATTCATTATTTTTTACTATCACTTCTTTCTTTGCTTAACGAACGCCAACCTCTCACTCTCATGTAAACCCACAAAGATAAAAGACAATATCACTTATTGCAATCTTCTTGACTCATCTAGTCTCATGATAAAAAAAAAAAAAGTTTCCCCTTTTTGTGAACTGGACCACATTTTTTTTTCTTTTTTTGCCATTCTTTAAATACTGTAAACACCTATCCGTTTTCATGTCAATAGGCTCAAAGGAGTTATTCTTTGTCCAAATACCTTGATCATCATCAAACACACAAAATCAATAAATTCACTATCTTTATACAAAAAACCACTAACAGAACTATATCACTTTAAAATTTCACAAGCATAATTTCATAACATTCACGTGAAACATGGTGACACTCAAAGAAATTAAATCATATGAAATTAAAAAAAAAAAAGCAATTTGGGGGACATTAGAGTTATTTTCCATTGCTAATACTATACGATCCAAGCGAGATTAAATCAATGATAAACAATTGGAAAGCTTTTCCCATTAAACAAAATATAACTACTTTAGGATTATGCAAAGAGAGATATCCAATTTGTGGAATTGAAAAGTGGTATAAAATGAATGAAAAAGTAAGTATGCCATCCGATATTATCAATCAAACCATCAACAGCAGCATGTATATTCAGCGTACCAAGGGTGGGATAGTGAACATATTTAATTTGTATTGAAAAAGAGAAAAATTATCTCAATTATGTCATTACCTTTTGTGTTCACGTCAATTACTGTTATATTCATAATATGCACTCAATTGCTATTTTTCACATCTAATTTAAAGTCATATTACCCTCAATATTTATTATCAAATTGTTAATATATAATAACTGTCATGGCAAAAGTATGTGTTAAGATATAATATTTTTAAGAATTCTTAATTTTTTATACAACATTTTCATTCATTCATTCTTTCTTTTTCTTTTCTTTTTTTTTTTTTATATGGGGTTTCCCATTAATCTCATTGATGTATCAATTATTAAAATACTTTAATTGAGTAGGTTCAAATAATTATTCTTTTTTATTTTTATGCTGTTTTTATCATATGAAAGTTGTATTCGTATAAAGATATCAAGTAATAATAAACAATTATAAAAGTGATCGAAATGGCTGAAGTTCCAGGCAATGCAAACAAGGAGAATGGCGCCATAATCAGATGCTTCCTTTCTTGCACAAAATAATTGGTTTTGAGTGCTGCTCCATTTTTGTATTCTGGCACCAAACAATTGATTATAAATGGAGCACCATTTCTGTATTCGTTTAGAACAATGTTGCTGGTGATCGGCACAACGATGTAGGGGATTAGGAGGTTACTGCATGAGGCCATTGTTTTACTATATGATGCCACTGTTTCACAACGAAGTTAATAATCTGGTGGAACGGTACTTTTCTGATGGTGAGAATGAGATTTTACATATTAGCTATTAGAATAAGATCTAATACTTGAAATATTAAGTTATGTTGCTAATTGGCGTGGGATATACTGAATGTTAATTTGTTGTTGATTTTTGAAACTTGTAATGGAATTTTTCATATTCAAAAAAATAATAAGTAAATAAATCACGCACCTAACAAATTCAAGAAAGTTGATGAGTGGCTAGGTAACAACAATCCTTTAGAACTTCAACGGACAATTACCAGCAATTTCAATATCAAGCAACTATGAATAATACCTCATAACTTCAACTACTAGCAGCCCCATGTCGTCTTTAACTTTTTCTTCATCTTCCTTGTTCTTTATTATTTTTCATACCACTTCTTTCTTTCCTTAATAAACGTCAAGCTCTCACTCCCATGTGAACCCACAAAGATGAAAAACAACATCACTGATTGTAATCTTCTTCACACGTCTAGTCTCATGATCAAACAAAAATAGTTTCCCTTTTTGTGAATTGGCCCACATTTTTTTTTTGTCATTCCTTGAATACTATAAACACCTATCCACTTGCATTTCGATAGGCCCAAAGGAGTTATTCTTTGTCTAAATACCTTGGTTATCGTCAAACATCCAAAAATCAATAAATTCACTATCATTATACAAAAAAGATAATTTCTTTACAACTTCATAAGCATAATTTCATAACATTCACATGAAACATGGTGATACTCATAGAAATTAAATCATATGAAATTCAAAGAGAAAAACAATTTGGGGGGACATACAATTATTTTCCATTGCTAATACTATACTATCCAAGAAAGATTAAATCAGTGATAGACAATTGAAAGCTTTTCCCATTAAACGAAATATAAGTATCTTAGGACTATAGAAAGAGAAAAATCCACTTTGTTGAACTGAAAAGTGGTATAAAATGATTGGAAAAGTAAGGACACCATCCGATATTATCAATCAAACCATCAATAGTAGTATGTATATTCAACGTATCAAGAGTGGAATAGTGAACATACTTACAATGAATGATGGGTTTGGAGCAAATTTCGGCGTATCCTTGTTATTCACATGCCGTGGTGAATGTCGGACTTATTTAAGTTTGATTCCGTAGGGGGTACTATAATCTTCCCTTTTCCAAGGCGAGCACGACTACAAAATTCAGACGATGTGGATGGTTGTGAAGGGGCAGTCGACGTGGATGGTTTTGAAATATCTCGGGTGGGCCCAAAGACCTGGTTGTTCTTGGTCCTTGGAGATTGATGAGCCTTCTCCTTAAGCCCCATGGAATGAAAGTTACTGGGAGCTATACAATCAGAAAAAGGAAGAATACATCAATGATAATATCAAATATGAAAACCAATAACAGCACCAAAAATAAAAAATTGGAAGGATGTATTCAAACTTCAAACAAGTTGTGGGCAGTGGTTTAGGTTGCTATAGAAGTGGTGGCACAGTGAACCCACAACGATAAAAAAAGCAACATTACTAATTACAATCTTCTTAACACATAATCTTCTTGACACATCTGGTCTTATGATCAAACAAAAATAGTTTTTCCTTTTTTGTGAGTTGGCCCATATATATATATATATATATATTTGCCATTCTTTGAACGCTGTGAACACAATGCACTTTCATCTCAATAGGCTCGAAGAAGTTATTCTTTGTCTAAATACTTTGGTCATTATCAAACACCCAAAAATCAATAGATTCACTGTCATTATACATAAAAACACTAAGAGAACCATATTGCTTTACAACTTCTTAAGCGTAATTTCATAATATTCACATGAATTATGGTGACACTCATAGAAATTAAATCAAATGAAATTCAAATAGAAAAACAATTTTAGGGATATTCAAGTTGTTTTTCATTTCTAATATTGTACTATGCAAGCAAGATTAAATCAGTGAGAGACATTTTTTAGGTTTTTTAAGCCCACTTTGTGCATTTATGCATTCTTGACTCAGTGAAAATGGAGCAATTTACTATCAATAGGTGGAGGGTAGTGACATGGGATCCATCTCCACCAAGGTTTGCCATTTTATTTTTGTGGAATCCTCATCCATTCAGTAGACCTGGGTTCTTCGTGTGGTAATTTTTGGTTGGGAGAGAAAGAGACTTGGGTTTGCTTTTTAACTTTTATGGGTTTGAGGATATTTCGGACAATTGACATTTATCCCTATTATTTTTACTTTTTGTTGTAAATATAGGAAAGATATATTGTCTCCATATCCCTCAAATAATACTCAAGAGTAAACACATTATTTGATTATGAAATAGTCACATCCTTCACTATATCATTCATTTTATCAATCACTTATTTATCCTATCTCTAAAAGTAAACAAACCCTATACTAAGGAGCAAAGTGAACACCCAGTCTATTCTAATCATCAAATACGCATTAGTATTTTCTTTCATTTTTTAGTTCTTCTTCAATTTTTTTTATTTAGAAAAATGTGAAGCTAATATTGTTATATAAGGAGAAATGAGAATTGCAAACAACACCCTTGTAAAAATTCAATCTAGCTGACGACACACTATGTTATTTTAAATAGATGATAATCCCTTTCATTTTTAAAAAAGTAGCTTAATGAGTCCAAATTTTGAGAGTATAATATATGGGCATATGAGTCATCAATTTTTTGCATAAAATGACTATTTCGCCCTTATTAATTCATTGGAGATGTGGCCATTGCTTCTTGAATTGATAGCCTTCTTGTTCCTATGCTTAAATAGATAGCTTTCGTCTTCAATTTTTTCACCATTGTTGCACCTACACTACTTTTACTTTTTAAAAATCCATTTATGTAGTTTCTAAAAAGTTTTTGTGGTTAAATTAATTGAATAAGATGCTCGGAGTCATGAGGTCTATTTAGCACATCACGCAAAACCCAACTATCTACTCTGAACCTTCTCATCCTGTAAGTATGTATATGAAGTTTATATCTCTATTTCACACTCCCAGTACATTGACCAATGTTTCATCTTTTCGTGATAGGTAACTGGCTTGTTCAGTGCACCTCACTCGTACTTCAATATATGTGCCATCAAGAGCACCAAGACACCCCTACAGCAAACACATTCATTTAATGATAATACTATTAGTTCAACCATGCACCACAAATATATCTCCTAATAATTTTGACTATTTTAGTAAAGTTATTTTTAGTTCCTTAAGTATTTCCAAGGCTCGGTGTTGCAATGGTCACCAATTAGTTGATGCTCGACTAGAAGTAGACCATTTATCTTAATAATTGTGAAGAAAGTCTCATTAAAGAACTTACTAATAGTCTGCTCTAATCTTTTAAAGTTATGTATGGCAATCATGTTTTGTGTATAGTAAACCAAAATCGATAAAAAAAATAATAAATTTTTCTTAAATCATAACGAGTCGCTCTAAAAAGGCCCTGCGGGTTTTCCAATAGATAACAAAGTCTGAAAAAGGTGTTCACATCCATTTGCAATTTGCTTATACAAGCATTATGATTGGGGTCTACAATATCCTTCAAGTGTTTAAATAGATCATGCATTTTTGCGATGATACTACATGTTCGAGGATCCCTAGTTTGCCTACGAAGTCACTTATCCACTCATAACAAGTATGCAAAATAAATCAAACATAATGAAATAATGAACATGAACTTCACATCTCTATCAAGTAGTTAAAACAATAATTAGAAGATAAAACAAAACAATTCATTTAAGAATGCATCCACCAAAACCACACATCAAAATTTGGATGCAGGACCATGTAACATAAAAATATACAATATAAGCTAGTTTAGGACGACAAGCAAATTGTCTATCAACATAGAAACCTAACTATCAAATCAACTTATAACGTGCCCTCACAATTCAAATAAAAAATTGGCACACTGCACCACAATCCTCATACCCTTCAACACACACGCATACACACATGTGTATCTGCATGTCTTTTTTTTGTTTGTGAGTTAGAGAGATGTTAAGTGGCTAAAAAAAAATATATCTATAATCTAATCGATTTTGGTGCCTTTAGTTCAAGCCTTTTATTTTAATTAATGCTTTAGAATTATTTGCTTACACATAACTTTTAATAGTACTTCTACCATACAAACAAAATACACAACTCACCACCAAATCTAGAAAATGAAATTCATAAATCTAAAATGCATGCACTCCGACCCACAATACTTTCTAATTATACCTAAAAAAGTACTTTGAACCAACAGGTGCCTAACAAAAGTGAAACAATATCAAAAAGTATCATAAAGAATTACCTATTACTAAGAATCTAAAATAATTTGATTGCTAAGAGCAAATAAGAAGGATGGATTAATTTATGAAAGTTTGACTTGTAAAACATATCCTTTGAATACATATGAAGATTCAGTGTAAAAGCCGGCTACGTCGTCGTGAATTTAAGGAGTTTTTGTAGTGGCCCGACCGCAGACGTGTGCATATTCTTATGGTAGTGTTTTAGGATTCTAAATGCAAGAAAATAATTCTTATTTAGTACTTCAAAATTTATTTTCTAATACACAATCCGACTTTAAGATTTAAAAAAATTCCCCAATAATGGTTTCTTCAAATTATATTGTTTCAAAAAGTACTAAAACATCTTATATTAAAATTTGGCAACAAATATTCCAAATTTCCAAAGACCATTTTCCATGTGCAGCATTTAGTCAAAACTTTTATCATGCAAAGTTTCAAACTATTAATTTGGATAGGATTATAATATTTATTCTCAATAATGTAATTTTTAAAGAGAAAATTTTTCACCATGCTATGGACGGAGGTATGCATGGCATGAAGTGTGTTGATGCTTGTAAGCCATGACGAACTAAGTTTATACAAAAGAGTCATAACTTACAACTTGTGCCAATTACCTCCCATCACACCTTATTTTATTTTTCTTATGAGGTATTCCAATTAACCCAAAAGTATACCATTCAATTAACAAAGCCACAGGCAAAAAGATCATCAATCCATGAGTGGAATGTATTTTAATCTCCCTTATAATCACAAGTTTGCATTTAAATGGAACATTCAATTCAGACTATCAATTACTAATTCACCGTTAAGGAACCATATCTCATTTCCTTGCTTATGTGTACAAGGCTTTCCTCGTTCACGACTATATATAAATCATAAATTGGTGTATTTATATTGATATGTTATAATGAAGTTGATGGTGTGCACATGACCTTTTCAAAGAGAGCATATATGCATATATTGCTACAAAATATACTATAACATAGAATACATAGTGTAAAAATTACCAGATGTGGCCTAATACATTCATATTCTAGGCATAATTCCAGGCTTCCAATTCCATAGCGTAAACTTAAACTCTAAATTTTCTCAAGAGCCAAGTTTATCCGAATCAGCTAAACGGATCAATCTGCACATTTGTAAATAAAGGATCAGTCCACTGACTTAATGAATAATTCGAGAAATTTAAATCTTTAAATGGTACTTACCTCAAAATTCTCTTAATATTTGATGGGTAAAATAATACCTTCTTTGAGAACATATTCATTTTACTTTATTTTATTTTATATCATGAAATAAAATCTCAAGTTCCAACCTTATAACCCCTTATACATATACAAATACAAACCCTTATCTCTCCAATTCCAAATCATATGGCCACTTTGGTTGGATAATTATACAAATACAAATTAGGCACCCCAAATATCGAATGGTCCATTACCATCCCGACATGCCTTATCGTTAAAGCTCGGCTTTAAACTTTCCAAGAGCGTCCTCAAGGGTTATACAAATACGTAAGAAATTAAGTCATGACATAACTAAATTTTTTTTTTTTTTTGTTATTTGGGTAAGTCAAAATTTTATAGATTTCTAGTGCCATCAACACCGTTCTATTTAAACCATAATTAACATATAAATTCAACTCATTTAATAATTTTCTAAATTTATTCCTATTTCCGATGGTTTAGCTAAAATTTGTATCATTTCTTATTAAGCTAATTAGGGTTGAAACAAACATCTTCTTTTATTTATATATATATATAATAATATGTTTATACATATAGATAGATATATATATATTACTCAAATAAACCAAACCCATTTCTAAAATTATTGGAAGACAAGATTATTAAAAATTCTTTCTATCACCTATTTCATCAATCCATTTCTTTTCCCAAGATACCCTGTTTTCCATTTTGTTTCAAGTCCCACGCATGAGCAGACATCCATTACCACCAAACAATCCTAATTAACATAAATCCTTTATGCCGCACGCACACGTACATTCCAGTAGCAACAAAATTTCAGTTTCTGTGCGTCTTCCATTATCACACCACATAGCTAGTTAACATAAATTCCTTATGCTGCACGCACATGTATATACATTCCAGTAGCAACAAATTTTCAGTTTCTGTGCAGACTCTTATATATATATATATATTGACACTATTTCCATGTTATCCTTCACAAGATTGAAATTTCCAGAATTACTCACCTTATTAATTTGAGAAATTGAAGCTTAAGTTCTTCCCACCTAATTTTATCACCAAATTAAACATAGATTTCCATAAATCCATATGTATGCATCATAAAATTCTCCTAAAATATTCTTATTATACTAGTCGTTAACTGATTACAAGATCAAAAGAGCAATAATCAAACTAATACACTAATCATCAATTAATCACAAGGTTAAGAGAATAATAAACAAATGATTATGCCAATTATCAGAAGATCAAAGGAATGATTAGCAAATTTAAGGAGCGAAGCTTACCTCTTGTTCCAACTTACAGAGGGTGTCTCTTTCTCTTCTTCTTCTTCTTCTTTTGGGTTTAAAACAACTAATTCTAGGCTATGTTCTTATGTGACGTGAAAATGCTGGGTAGGGATTTGGGGATTTATACGGAAAATTTCAATACATACATAATATGTAAGTAGAGAACAGAAGATTGGAAAAGATTGAAGAAATCCCCTTCTTGATTTGTATGTATCTGTAAGTATAGGTTGTTGAAGACTTGAAGTCTTCAATATTTATCACTTTCTTTTCTTTTTATTTATTTATTTATTTATTTATGTATATATTTATTAAAATGGGCGGCTTTGTGGCGGTGTATGTATACACGTTCGTGAATGATATATGAAGCATGAAATCATGTTTCATTTTTAATGGCTGGCGTGTGTGTGTGTTATTATATCTGGTTGTTTATTTTATTTATTTATTTATTATCTACTTCAATTATTATTATCTCTTTCCTTTCTTTCTTTCTTTTTTTTCTCTTTTTCTTTTTAATTAGTTTAGTAAGGAATAAATTGTTTTAATTAATTAAAATTATTAACAAAAGGATGAATCACGATATTAAAAGAACAATTTACTTTAAAAAGATTAGATAAGAAATAAAAATTTTGGAAATATATTTTATAATTACTTGAAGAAATTAAAGTTTTGGAGAAAGAAATTCAAAATTCCTATATTACACGAAATTTAGAAGGCATCGGATTAGGCAATTAATAGGAAAGAAAACTTGCTAATAATTTGAGTTATTACAGTTTTCATTTGAATTTTGTAGAGAAAAGAATTTTGGCTTCAATGGATGGATTGATTTGACATTTCTCTACTGCTGTTGAAAGTGTAGACTAGGGTATTTTTCCGCCAAACATCCATTGTTCTTCTCCCAAAGAGGAGTGCTTTGTTTAGCCATTCTTTTCAAAGGGTTAAATGAGTATTTGGCCAAGGCAATTTCAGGGTTAAAAAACAAATTAACGAGAAGCATAAAGGTAATCACAAGCTAAAGATTGTAATCTCATACCTCATGTTCTGCTAAGTTGCTGTATCAAATGGTAGATTAGCATATATTCAGATGCTATAATCTAACTCTAAATACATAAATCAGACCTAACCTCAAAGTTTCAATGGCAACAACAACCTTTTGCCTCAAGATTTTCATAATTTCATTGTTTTTTTATATCTATTATTATGTTTTTGCCTAAATTATTCTCTCTCTCTCTCTCTCACACACTCTCTCTCTCTATTTTCTTTTGTTTTTTGATAGTTTTTTAGAGTTTTTGTGGTGAATTTGAAAATTATTCAAGAAAATGCTCGGTAGGGATTGAGTTTTTCTTTCTTTGAAATGCATTTTAGAAATTTCATATGTCCCACATTTTCTGCGAGTTATGACATGGAACAAACATCTTTGATCATTTTCATGATCATTCCTGGTACAAGAATGCCAGAAAATAACGTAGATGTTCACTTACAACCTTTAATCAAGAAGTTAAAGGAATTATGGAATGAAGATGTAGATGCATATGATTCGTTTAAACAAGAGATGTTCAAGCTAGATGTCACTTTGATGTGGACAATTAGTGATTTTCCTAGACTAGGAAGCCTCTCTGAGTGGAACAAATACATAAAACTAGCTTGCTTGTCTTGCAACTTTTATGTCATTCCATTTTGTCTTCCTCAAGGCAAGAAATGGCATTCTATAGGTCACCGTAGATTTCTTGATCAAAGACAGATTTAGATTGAACAAGATTTGGTTTAACAGTGAGCAAGATATGCGTGACCCACTAAAAAAATTACTTGGTTTTGATGTTCTTGAACAAGTAAATAACATTGATGTGACATTTGGTCAAAAAATGGAAGAGAAAGTAAGAGAAAAAGAACTCATAGTAGACGTGTTGCATATGATAGCATTCAATAACAGAAAAAGAAAAGCATATTTTTAACCTTCCATATTGGAAGCATAACTTGCTGCGTCAAAATCTTAGCATTATGCACATTAAGAAAAATGTGTGCGATAATGTCATCTATACTTTGCTAAATGATAGTGCAAAAATAAAAGATCATGTGGATACTCATAAAAACCTTAAAGCTATGGGTATTGAATGTGATCTTTGGCCAAATAAAAATGGAAAGTATCCTTTAACTGTCTTTACTATGATAAGCGCAGGAAAAAAGGCAAACAACTTTAAAGAACATCATTATGCCAAATGGTTATTCAAGCAATATTTCAAGATATATTAATTTGGATAATCTTAAGTTGCATGGGATGCTAAAAAGTCATGACTCTGATATATTGATGGACCAATTGCTATTGCTAGCAATGCAAACAGCGCTATTGCATGAGGTATTAGTAGTATTGATTGAATTGTGCTCATTTTTTAGATAGTTGTGCAGTAAAGTGTTGAGTGTTTCTGATTTAGAAAAATTGCAATAACAAGTTGTCCTCACTTTATGTCATATGAAAATGTTGTTTCCCCCTCCATTCTTCACGGTTATGGTTCATTTGATTGTTCATCTTATTGAAAAAGTTAAACTCGAAGGCTTATTCAGTATAGATTGATATATCCTATACAAAGGTAACTCGATATGTCTTGGTATCTCTTTGAATTAAAATTTAGTGATATATAAATATGTTATTCATTATATTTGTTGGGATGTAATAGGTACTTGGTGCAATTAAAATCATATGTATATAATAAGGCTCGACCAGGGGGTTCTATAGCGAAAGGTTATCTTACAGAAGAGATCCTTATGTTTTGTTCGTGGTATCTAGATGATGTTGAAACTAGATGGAATCCATCTCGTTGTGTTGATGATGAACCTAATGAGACACAACCTAACTCATAAACAAATGAGTTGTTTTCTCAAATTGGAAAGCCAATTAGTGGCTATTCATATTTTATTGTAAAACCTATTGAGAAGTTACAAACTTATAAATATGTGTTAACCAATTGCCCTATGGTTGATTCTTATCTTCCTTGAGTAGTCCTTAAACTTATTTCACTAATTAACTTTCACTTGGTGCACGTCTAATACTATAAACCTATATAGGGAATTTAGAAACATTATACAGAGACAACTGAGGAGTCGTACTGGAAATGCTACCGAGATAAACAAGAAGGTTCATAGAGAGTTTTTTAGTTCACTACAACAAACAGTGAACTTAGCGGCGGTTTTCATCAATCGCCGGAATAACCGCCGCGAAATTCCTTGACAGTTTTTCGCGGCGGTTTTGAACCGCCGCTAAAGTTGAGAGGAGCGCGCTAAACCGGTTGAGCGGCGGTTCTAACCGTCGCAACTGTTTTCTTTTTTTATTTTCCATGGATTTTCGCGGTAGTTTTGTAACCGCCGCGAATTTTTTTCTTTTTTGCGTTTTGCGGCGGTTATACCTTTTTTTTTTGGGGCGCCCTCCCCATTTCATTTGTTCCCAAAAGACCTGTTTTCTGTCCATTTCATATAAAATCATTCCATCATGCTACAAAATTCATTCCAAATAATTCAACGAAATTCATTTTCAAAAAATTCATTCCAAAAAATCCAAACAATGTTAATATAATTGATATCCCATCCTTAGTTCAAAAATACTATTGTAAAAACTATTACAAAATATGAATGGATTAGAATCAATCCTAATTGATCTAGTCATGTCGAGATGATGAATCATTTCTTTGTGGGTCATGACAGTTTGACGATGAGCGTCTAAAATCCCCTCTTGTTTGTGCTGGTGCCGGTGAGCCCAAATCTTCAACCTAAAATTCAAAATCAAGAAAAAGTGACAATAATAAAGAAAAATCAGAGTGTAAAAAGAATTCCTATGTCTAACCAATCGTCAAATTTACCAATTCAAACTTAATCCAAAAAACCAATCCAACAAACAAGTATTTAGCAAAAAAACTCATGAAACTAACTAACGCATCCAAACATGCCAATGACATAGTCATAACAAATAAACAGAAAATGAATGCTCATCAACTCCAAAATCAGCTTCACAAGACAACGGTGTTAAGATCCCAACTATTCCAATATTTCACATTGTAAAAAATATTCCTATGTCTAACTAATCGTCAAATTTACCAATTCAAACTTAATCCAAAAAACCAATCCAACAAACAAATATTTAGCAAAAAAATCTCATGAAACTAACTAACGTATCCAAACATGCCAATGACATAGTCATAACGAATAAATAGAAAATGAATACTCATCAACTCCAAAATCAGCTTCACAAGACAACGGTATTAAGATTCCAACTATTCCAATATTTCACATTGAAAGGATCAACAGAAGGCAACTAAACTCGATCAATCATTTCAGCCAAATTTAGTAACTAATAGCAATAAACATTTATGCATATATGCTGAAACATTCAGGCATTCAAAATGACAAGGTAATAATCGAAATTAACCTGGTTGATATTTGGAAAACCAGGCGACAACGAATCCCCCATATGTTGCATCATATAAGCCAATGCACTCTTCAAATACTTTATTTCTGCATTATTCTCTTCCATCCTTTTCGTCATCATCTCCATATTGGCATCAAACTCAGCCCACTGCTCTATCGGGATATATGTCGTACGCTTCTGAAGATTAGCTTCCCAACTTAGCGCTGGGTCATAGAGCTCGGTGAATAATCTTGAACGATTATCTCTCCACTTCTTTCCCAAACTTTCCATGATATATTTTTTTTGGAACTCATCAGAAACATCAAACTTATCCTTCAAAACAAACAAAATAATGTATATTTTATTAAATAATAAACAATGAGAAATTAAATATTTTTCTAATAAAAGTTGTTTCATACCTATATTATGTTTTTCCAAACATGCTCTTTATTGCTTGCGGGAATTTTTGACCATTTTGTGTAGCTTATAGGAAAGTTACTAAACTCACTAGCAATATAGCCTAAAAATTGGCCTAATAAGCCACCTGACTCTCGAATTGGTTGTCCCAGTTCATTCCACTGTAACACTACCTTCTTGCCTCCAAGTAATACGTACACGTCATTGACCCTAAGACGTGCTTTTGTTATCTCACTATTCTCATCTAACAAAACACAAACATATTAGATTTTCATCAAAAAGGGCATAAAAACATAAAAAGAAATGTTAAGACTTATTTCTTTTACCTTTTAAATCAACCATCCAATACTTATTAGATTCCCTCCGAGAAGGACATAAGTTTGGCTCATTGCATTGCTCAGCATCATTAGGAAAATCGGGCTCATCCTGTGGTAAAGAATCTGGTACAGGCTCACTACGAGTAGCAATATTACTAGGACCCTCGGGCTCAACTGGAGGCTCAGTAGGTATCGAATGGCACCTCAATGCATGCCTCTTTGGCCTCGGCATATCTGCAAGATCACAAAGTCAATAAATCCCCTAATTCCCCCTTCATACTCAACTGTATTTCACGGCTTTGTAAATCAAGACTTATCCATTGCTACAAAATTTTCCTTTTCCTTAAGATTTAAACAATACACATGCTAATTAAATATAAATAAACAATACATCAGTAAAAAAATAATAAATATGTGTTTAAAAAAATAATAAACAATACACATGCCTCTTGGCTGTTTATCTTGTTACTTACTATGATTATGTGTTTAAAGACCTCATATGACGCAACAAAAAGCCTATAAGA